>MINK01187646.1:32130-53207 GCA_001735545.1 Phormia regina
TCATAGACTTAAATTATTTGTACTTAAAGAAAATATATTTTATATTAGTTTAAAAAAAAGGTTACCCAGGAAAACTTACGCCAATTTAGGCTCTATAAGGTAGTTCTACAAATAGTTTTAGAACCCTTGAATGTAGGAGTTTTGTCTAATGATTTTTGTTTGTCACATCCAGAACAGTTCTAGAACTAGTTGTTTAATCAATGATATAACTATAGGAGGTAGAATTATTTACCCTCGAATTGTCAAATCACTTAAGAAAACGTAAAAAAATAAACAAAATAAAAACAAATAAAAAACACAAATATTAAGAGGAATAAAAACAAAATATAAAATTTTGAGTGAATGAGAATTTTTATGTTAAAATACATTTGTTTCAACTGGCCGTTTACGTTCATTACTACAACTATGAAGCCTAAGTATATTTTGGACTCCAGCCGGAACTCATTTGCAGTTCCAGTAAACGGCTTTTTGCGCACAAGCCCATGACAGAAATATAGAGATATCATAGGATGTGGTGTGCTGAGGTGGAGTCGGTTACAAACTTATGTTTTCGTTATGCTTTATGTAGGTCTATGCAATAACTTTTTCCCTCTAATATAACAAAGAAAATATCTTCACAAGCAAACAATTATGTACACAGTTTTATGATCTTATTTTGCGTTATTTTTTTTATTTTATTTTTCTCCTTATTTGACCGAGTAACAAGAATTAAAATTGAGAAACCTCTAAATTATTATTCTCGCTATCGTTTAATCAATGCTTTTTGTTGCAAAAATTCCATTAGAAACGTTTTCAGAGCCTATTTTTTATCTTTATATTTCAATAGGTCACTTTCCTAACAGAAACACCTTTTTAAAATAAATTTAATTTTTGTAAACTCCTTTTCCTTTCAATATTTTTACATTTATTGTTTAATATATTTAAATTTTTTATAGTTTTTGTTTAAGAAAAAAAAGAAGGCTATAACAAAATTAATTTGATTTAAAATAAAACAACACTTATTTGTACTGCGGAAATTTATGACACATATTGGAGATTATATCTTTATTTTTTTATTTAGCCATCGAAAAGCTAATTTAATTTAAAAATGCTTGAAGTATTCATATATTCAATTCACAAGAAGCATACTTTACTGAATATCTTTATCAAAAAAATCATTGAATTTTAGTTAAATTCAAATTTTTCTGCACAGTTTAAGTGATTAATATTTGCGGAACTTTGGGTTTAAAATAACAGTAAGGCTCTTATTTTTTATCCAAAAATTTACAAAGCATGGGAACACAAAAAACAATTTGATTGCCGAAAAAAACATCAATTAGTTGAAAGTCATATGTGAATGTTATTTTTTAGGCATTTTTTTTAATTTTTAAAATTTTCTCTTAAGTTAACAAAAACAAAATATTTTTATAAAAATTTTTTATTGTATTTTTCTTATTTGAGACAACTTTCCTAATTTTGATCCACAGAAATAATCTGGCCTACTTCATGCAAGGAAGAAAGCATTATTCACTCAAAATCACATTGCTACAATTTCAGAGATTCGGGACCAGCGCAATCCACCGTGCTCCACTTTTAAAATACACGGACGGAAGAAGGCTAATATTTTACAATGTATCAAAATGTTTACTCAAAGCTAATTTCGTAAACAATTAAATAGAAGAAAACTTAAAGTTATCAAAAATATTATTCTTAAGCTGAATTGCACAGGAAAACAAAGTTTGTTACATAAATATAAGAATTTTATTTCATTTGATATTAGTTCATAATATTGAAAGAAACAATTTCTTAAATATTAAAACCTTTCTATATGAGCATCAAAAGTCAAATTTTAAAAATTTTTCTTTAGAAAGTTTTTAATTCTTAACTAGCTTATAACGCTACATATTCGGGTACCTTTAACAGAAGGAAGCTCTTGTTTTAATTAAAATTATGTACATCAGTTAGGGACAAAGACTTATTTGTACACTACATATATTTCGTATACCTTCAATAGGTTATAAAGATTTAAAATTGTCGTAATGCAGTATTATTGTTAATATATTTTTTATTTAATTAACGTTAAAAAAAAATTTAATATCCAACCAACATTATTTAAACAAATACAAAATAATGAAAATTCAATTGGGACAAATTATTGTACACTATAATATACATCTACTCTAAATTACTTATATTAGGAAAAAATTAATTATTTGTAGTGGGTCCTCCTTTTGCATCTAGTCACGCCTGTAATCTTCGGGCATCGATCGGCACCAAATTTCTTCGCTTTTCATCTGAAAGATATTTCCTTCATCAAAGCAATTTTAAGTTCATTCCTGCTTTGGACCGTTGCTTTGTAGCGACTTAGCGTTATCAAATATCCCAACCAGTGTCGATGGGGTTAACAAGTCAGGTGAATTGGGGAGAGAACAAACTACATAATAATAATTTTTTGCATTCTTTATTAAATATTGGGAAGAATACAAATTGCATGGGTTGTTGTCCCTAACTGTATGATGTAATTGTAAAATGGTAACAATTTTTTTCAATTTCTAAACATACATTCCTAATACTTTTTTTGGAATCTTTTAAATTTAAACTATTTCGTTTTAGCATTGCATTACGAATCTTAATAATATAACATCAAAATGTATGCAAAATAATTTGCAAAACATTCTAAAATGTTCATAAAGACAATTTAATACAATACTATTGAACGAAATTGTTATTATTTTTAGTCTATGAAGTTAATCGTTTATGAATGCTCCAAAAGAATATCCTGGAACAATAAATTTAATTCGACTTGAAAAGTTAATTAATAATTAAAATCTTTGGAACCTATCCTTACAATTGGCACTTATTCAATTTATATGAAAATATTTAAAATTCTTGTTAAGATATTATCTGGAAATTTCATACGTTTATAATCCATATAGTTTTATATACCCTACACACCACCACCAGAAGTGACTTAGCCACACGGTAATATGTGATTGTGCAATATTGTACCGACACAGAGGAAAAAATTTTCCTAACACCCTAAAGCTAAACATGAAAACCATTCGACTCAGAATCACTTTTTTGAGTCCGGATTTAACGATGTCCGTCCGTTTCGTCTGGTTGCTGGGGCCTGGCGGGGCTGGGCTGCCCGATGGATAAGCTTGTGCGCAAAGTACAGTTCGCAATTTTACGAGATAATCCTTGGATGAAACTTGGATACACCTATGATTTTTTGGCACTAAGACGAAGACCTATTCATTTTGGTCCATTGATCGGCCTATCTATTTCACCTTCCCCATACGAAATTTTCTCCCGGAATATAGTTTTAACACTCAAAAGAATAACCTTAGAAATTGAATATTTTAATAAATTTAACACAATAAGTTCTTAGCCTAAGCATAAGATACATTGCCAATTCATTTAAGATCGGTCCATAAATTTAACATAGACTTCCATTACAAAACTCTCTTTCGAAATCACTTTAAAGTGCATAAATCCCTTAACAATGTTAATTTTAATATACATATTACGACACAGTTCTATAACCTTTATAAGATATAAGTGACTCTGTAAAATTTCATTAAGTCGGATCCTAACTCTGAATAGCTCCCATATTAAGACCCAATTTCCGGGAATCACCAAAACAAAATGTATAATACATGGAATCCTAGTATCCACGTAATATAATGTTTTTCATTTCCACTCAAATACAAGTAAAGGTCCATAATGGCTCCTTCCCGATTTTGGTACCACTATAGGCAAAGGCTTGATAGGCATCATATGGTCGTCTTGACCCGACTAACCTTCTTCTCTCGTTCTCTTAGATTAATCATAAATGTGATTATAATGTTGTGTTATAATATTGAATAGAAAAAAAAAAACATTCCCTATAAAAATTATTGCTTTCTTCTAATATTTTAAATCTTCCCGAGAATTCCCGGAAAATCTTCGAATTTTTTCATTCCGTTTCCGGGAAACAAGAATACTACGGGAAATCCCATGGCCCTAGTTGTAACGCCAAAGTAAATGAATATAGGTATTTTATGCTTGTATCTCTTAGATGTAAACTAATATATTTTTTCCTAAGAGGTATAAATGTTTATGAACACATGATATTAAATCGATTGGGATTTCTTTGCATTACTATAACAAGACTGTTACTGAACTTTAAATTTCTATCACAAATCGAAAAAAAAACAAAAAAAAAAAAAAAATTACTATTTACATAACTTCTAGACATTTTTGTTATTCTTCTTTTTTGCTTATATATATCAAAAACAAAAAATATGATAGAAAAAGAATGCAAAAAAGAATTATATAAAAAATAATAAAATAAATAAAAAAGTCAATAAATAATATTCTCTACATAAAGCAATATCAAAAGCAATCCAAGGTAAAAAGACACTTAAAAATATCTCTATATTAAATAAAAGAATTTGTATACTATACAATAGACTTGGTTCCCAAAATAAATAGGATCTGAAAGATTAATTTTTAGGAGCTTCAACAAATCGCTCCTGTTACAATCACAAAAAATAAAAAGTAAATCTTCAAAGAAAAATATTTATATGTGAACCTGGAGGAAAAAAAATCATTCAGATCATAATGGTCGCCTAAACTTTGTTGAATTTACTGGAAATTTTCAAATATTTATAATATGCTGGCTACCTGTAAGAGTTCATGTTTTTAACCGTTTTCTTTGCAATCTGTCCAGTCTACTATATAACATTTACCATACATAATTTCAAATGAAATGCTACAAAAATAAAACATAGCATATACCATATGTAATTTTAATATTTTAAAATTATTTTTAAAAATTGATTACAATAAATGTGCAAATATTAAAAAAAAAAACCAAAAATTAATATGAAAAATAACAAGTAATAAGACAATTTTCATATATTATGTTTCTGCAACTATAATAATGCAAATTTTAATTTTATATATTAACTAAATTATTTGAAATGTGTATTTATTTGCCAAATAAGAACGTGTCTTATTTAATATTGAAAATTGAATAAAACTTTAACGTTTGTGATAGTGTTGCATTTTAATGATATATGTATATAGCGCCACTTATATCATATTGTACTTAATAATATTTTTAAATAATATTTAAATTGTGTTTAAGCCATGAAAAAGGGAAATGACATGAAAGTTGTTTGTTTTATTTCTTTATCAACCAAAATATTATGGATTTAGTGTTTCAAACATTATAACCCATCCAAGACATATTTTTGAACTAACAAAAACTTAATAAAAGATGTCTAATTAAATACAAATAGAACCAATTACACTTACACTCTCTCATGTTACAAAAACAATGCACAACCAATAAACTATATGACTTATGACACACTTATTATAAATAGTTTAGGCAGCGCAACCAATTATACTAACAGTGGCTTGACAATTACATGGAACTCTTTCGAAAATTAAACATTTAGTGTGTGGGTTTACAAATTTAAGTGATGAGTTTACAATAAAAACTAATACTGTACATAATTATGTCAAATTACATAAGTCAACACCAAAGTTTCAAAAAAAAAATTATTAAAAAAAATTCGTGAGACAAAGATAGACTAGTGAAAAAAAACTCACACAATCTTGAAAGGATGACCTCGTAAATACACAAAGGAAAGGATAATCGTATGATAGCAGAGAGTTTAAGAAAAGCGCAAAAAATACTCCTCGGAGGTCAGTCATAATCGTAAATTGGAAAGTAGTACTCGCACACAGTGCTAGAAGAGCAGTTGAAAAATGAGGCTGGTCGTCGGTACTGTTACTCGTTCTGTGAAAAAAACTTCCGAATCGAAATCAGAACTTCAATTTGCCAGAGATCATTTACAATGGACAGGACAGCATGCGTATACAATTGTCCTATTTTCGGATGAGTCCAAATATTATTTAAAAGACAGCAAGGATGGAGGCAGACACAAAGGGAAAGAGATATAGGACCCAAATATACTAACAACAGAACAGTTAAGTCATTGGGTGGATGGCCAAAATATTTAGGTTGTGAAAATGTATTTAATCAAGAGCCATAAAGAATAAATGGATCCCAATTATATTATAAAAGCATACTCATTGATGTATTAGGATTACAGAACATTTAAACGATGTATATATCCATACGCTGACGGAAATATTGCAGCTATTTTGGAAGATTCAAACGATAATGTCCCCCAAACATTACCTCTAGGGTTATAACCCGACGTGGTTTACAATCCCCAATGAGGTACGTATTTTGAAGGTGGCTGGCCACATCAACTAAAAGATCCTACAAATCCACAATAAGAAAAATCATAATGAGAAGGAAGATTTATGCGGGCTGCGGTTATAAGGGAATAGAAAATATCAAGGGGGGGAGGGGAAACCTATTGACTCTTAAATTGGTTCAATGCAATGTCATATGAAGCGCAAGTACCTTAAAACAAAGAAGAACCAAACACAATACTTGACTTATTCAAAAAACTTCAGACCATATTTGTTAGATACACCTTAAGTTTCCATTGTTTTGTCAGTACCATATTTATGAATAATTTTAATTTTGTTTTGTATTATTAAAATTTAATAATTTATGTTCTTATTTTTTTGTATATTTAAGTAAATAGAATTATATGCAAGTTATGTACTCCAAAAAATTAAAAATTTTTGTAAATTTATTTTGAATTTTGTTCCATTTTTAAAAAATTAGGAAAAGTTTACATTGTATTGTCAACCACTGTATGTGTATATCTAGCGTAATTAGAAAGTGGCACCACATTTACAAAAAAAAAAAAAAACAATTGCTTTTATTTTGTTCGTGTAAAACTACGGCATATATTGTCAAAATACTGAACATTAAATCGAAAATCAAAATAGAAAATCAAAATGAATTATTATTTTTGATTATTCATTTTTGATTTTAATTCGTTATCAATTAGCTAAATTTTGAATGAATTTTTGAATTTTCTAATTCAAACGAAATTTTCATAGTGAATTGTAATTCAAATAAATGCTTCAAAAATAAGTTAAAATCATTAAATTAAAGTCGCAGACCTAGGACAAGGCTTATCAATGAAATGCAATTAATTTTTAAGCAAATTCATTTTAATTACTTTATTAAATTGTGTGAAATGAATTAATCCAAAATTTGCTAATTCAGTGCATGAATGATTCATTTACAGATCTGATATTAATATTAAAGTTTATTAAGCCTAAAGTCACAAACGAATTATAATCTGTGTTTAAACTTTTTATTTTAATACAAAGGGACCGTAAAAACCAAAGTGATCTGAAGCAAATATATAAGATTATTATTATATTTTTATGAAAAATAGTTTTCTTCAATTATCGTGCTTGTTGTGTTTACATCTACAATTTAAAATTTTAATCTGGGTTCATGTGTGGAGCTAAAAATAATTAATATTATTATTTAAAAAATAAAATACTTACAGTTGGAGCACATCTCCATTGGCAGAGAAGTTTCATTTCCCTGTAAAATAAAAAGAAAATACAAATTATAATTTTATTAAAATTAAATTTTTTTAAATTAGATAAAATTGCAGATAATTTCATAACAACTAATCTTTAGCAACTTGTTTTATTTATAATTAATCTTACTTTGTCAATGTATATATTATCTAAAGAGATTATGGATTATGTAAATGCAGAAAAAAAAGACTCATAAAGACAAGAATTATATGTGGATGATATATAATATAAAACTCCCTTAAAAATATGTAAAAATTGCTCACGAATAATAACACTAAACATTAAAACATACACATTTTGAATAGTTTTGAAATAAATAAAAAAAATAATAATAAAAGACCCGGCCTCTACCTTCTTGTTAAAAACACACTAGCTTTTGAGTGCCCAACAGTTTTAGTGATTTAGCGAATTTGCTAACTTTAAAAACCATATATGAATAGTAAATTTAACATGTGCTGCTGGTATTTACTAGGAAAAAGTAAATTCGCTTTCGATTTTTTAGGACAATTAAATTAAAAAAAATATATTCTCCGCCTTTACAAATATTTGTAAAAAGCTAATTTAATTAGATTTAGTAAAGTAAAATATGTATGTTATTGGAATGTTGTTTTTAAATAATTCTTCCATTTATGGTAGTAAATAATTAAAGTAAATCTCCTTTAAAAGAACTACAGGGCGATAAAGATTTGTAAAATAAGAAAATGTATATTTCTTTATATTGTATGCTGCTGCAACACACTTTGATAATGTTATAAGAATACAAACTAAGTGATTAAAAAAAAACAAAAATTCAAGAAGAAAACTAATGAATTTGTATTTTATTTTTGACGAGAATAACAAGAAAATAGGCAACACATAGTTTAATGGTCCCCAAGGTAATAATAAAAACAAATTAACAAAGTTTTTAATGCTAACATAAACGACACAGTATTAACCCTATAAATGAAACCGAGTTGCTAGTTTCCTATATATGTACGTGGGTCAACTCAAACTTTTGGGGGAAGAAAATATAATGAGTTTTTTTTTAGCTATTTCCTTACTAGTCGTCTTCACGTAACATAAAATAATTAACATTAACACTAACATCATATTACTGTTAAATGTAGATCGTTCAATTTGATGTTAATGTTAATTTTTTCAATGTTTAAACACGGTTGTTAAAGCAAATGTTAAAAGAACCAAGTGTTTTTATTTTGGGGAGGGAAATTTCCTTTTTTCCCTCCCCGTGGATCCGCCTCTGACGTGGGTTAAAAATTCAAAGTCTGTATATAAGTACTATATTATATATATTTACAAAATTAACAAATTTTTGTAAATGATTTTTTTTTTTAATTTTGGAATTAATTTTTAATCGGTTTGGTTATAATTTTCGATTATTTTTTTACTGAAACTCTATTCATCGATATGCTTTTTTCAGGAAGAATTAACTTAATTCAACATGTCAATTATTTTTTTTCCTTAATTATTAACATTAATAGGTCATAAGTTTTGTACTACTAATCAATATTATATATGCCATTATGTTTGACCATTTTTCTGAATATATATCTTTCAAATATTGACACTATTCTTGGAATCATATATTCTATTTTGTTATGGATGAAAAATTATAATAAATCTACCTTTTAATGTTGCTTTTAAAAGTTAATAATATTGAACCATTTAATGTTTAAACCTTGAGACTGTTGCTTTATGCAATGACCTGTATTCTGTGAATTTATTTGTTAATTAAATCGGTCATCTTGAAAAACAATATTCATTATATTAAAACCTATTTTTAATATAGTAAATTTTCTTTTGAAAATCTTTAAAATGAAAAACATATGTATATTATACCCTAAATAAAATTAAAATTTTTCATCAGGACATTTACTCTAATTTGGATACAAAAAATATTTTAGCCCATTAACGAACCATAAAAATATGTGAATACAAAAACAGGACAACAGAAAAAAATAGTACGTAGAAAATATAACAAGGCTTGAATAATTGTCAATTTAGACGTTTGACCATCAGGTTAATAAGCAATAAATGTCTAGCCCAGTGCCAAATAAACTCAATTCTTTTGGGAGTATAAAAAAATGCAAAAAAATATAAAAAAAATCGTCGTCATCGTCGCATATACTGTAGAAGTGTAGAGTTTTTTCTTAATTTTTTTTGGTTCATGCGTGTAGGGGGAGGTAAAGAAAGAAAACTTAAATTGTTGGCAGCACCATTATACAGGTGGCAATAGTGGTTGTGTTCTTTTTTTTATATTAGTTTTCTTGGCCCAAATTTTGTAGCCAATAAATTTCTATACGTAACGAATCATATGGGAACAAACCATAAAAAAATATAAATTTCAAAATAAAATTTATAAATATCTTAAAAATACTTATAGGGAAAAATAATTTAATGAATATATTTACCATTTTTTTGTTTGTTTTTAAGTACTGTTGCGTTAATAAATTTATAAAAATATATATTAACCAAAAATAATTTTGGTTTTCTTTAACCTTTATTTAAATTATTTTCACAAAAAAATATACGCAAAAATCTGCGCTAAATTTCACTTTGGTGTGTGTCACTTTTTTTAGCAGCAGAAACAGAGCAACACCACTGAAAGAGAACACTTTTTCACTTTTTTAGCTTTTTTATTTTTTGCTTTTTAAACACTTTATTTATAACTATTTTACAAAAAAATAGGTAAATATTTTATTAAAATTTTAATTGTAACCGCAATAATTGCCTGCTAATAAGAATTTTTGTAATTTTAATAAGAAAATTTTTATTCGAATTGGATTTTTTTCCTTTTTTATAATGCACAAAAATTCCTTCTTTTTGGTATGTCTTTTTTTATTCCGTTGTTCGTATATACACAGTGATGGTAATCTAGCCATTTTCTTGGCCAGTACAGCGATTTTAAAGAAATATGCAAAGGGAACAAAATTGGTGAAACAACAAGCGATTTTGTTTAAAAATGTTAAGAATTGAGCTGTTTTCTTTTCAAATATTGCGATTTTGAAATCAATGTGAAAAACGAAACATTTCTTTATATTAAAATTAAAATGTAAAATTAAAATATATATGTATTTTTTAATGTATGATATATTCAGTTTTCCACTTCTACAATTCTAATTTGCATACATAATTTAATTTCAAATAATTAATAATTTTTTAACTCGGTGGCATATTCAAAAACCTTTTGTTATTAACTTTTTATGTGGGTTTCTTAGGGAAATACGATTTTAAATCCCTGTTACTTCTAAACTATAAAATTGCATTTAAAAGTTTTATTTCTTTATTTTCAGCCTTAAACGAATCAAAAATAAAACGGGCTGAATTTATACTAAAAAGTGGTTGTTCTGCTATTTTTAATCAAAATGTTAATTTTTTTTTTTTTAATTTTTTTAAAAAGGTTAAATAATTAACTGCCATATTCATAATAAAATTTTCAAATTTATAAAAGCTTTATAGAAAAATTTTCCATACAAATTTGATTAATAAATGGTTTATAAATTTTAAAATTTTATTATGAATATGGCAGTAAAACTTTTAAACTGATCATGATATAACTATAGTATATTGTGAAATTACAAATTTCATTCACAATATTGACAAAGCTTATTGTGACTTTAAGCTAATATTTCTTTGTGAACTTTTTGCAGAAAAGAAGAAGACTGATTTATCTTCGTATAAATTTTTTTTGTTAAACAACGATTTTTGCACTAAATTTATTCATACAACAGAACAAATACAATTCTTATTATTTTTTATTTTAAGTGATAAAGACAATAATTTAGCTAATCAATAAATATTTTAATAAACAAGATAAACTAATGGCTTCTGCAAGTTCTCAAATCAGTGAATCGGTCAATACAGCAACACCTACGCAGACCAATAATACCCTGGAAAACTATGGCGGTGTCACCAGTTCTTCCACTTCATATAGCAGCAGTACCACAACATCCGGAAGAGATGTGTTACAAGATATGAAATCTATAAAAAAGACTTTAAATTTAGAAGAAATTGAAAAACTACCCTATGAAATTCATCGTTATTCCTCATTTTCAACTAACTATGTGCCAGAGTAAGTGCATCAGAAATAGCAAAAAAATAAAATCTGTGCAATAGAAAACATGAAACAAGGAAAATTTGTATGTAATTTGCATAACTTTAGCGTTCTTGGTGGTTTTCTTTTGGTAGACATGTACAGTAAAAACAATTGTTATGCAGCCTTGATTTACAGCTATTTCTGCTGCTTTTGTTGTTTTTTTATATTTATTTTAATTTGTTTTCTTGTTTTAAAAACAATAACAAACAAGTATCCAAAGTATTAAAATAAAATAAGACAAAAATATTAGCAAAAGAAAGGGACAAAGAACAAGTGAAATAAAATAATATTTTGTATTTTATTGTTTATGTTTATCATAGTACCATATAATTTTATATACATATGTACGTACAAATGTATATGTATTTATATATGTACATTAATATGTAGATTAAAGAAACAAATAAAAGCAGTGCGGTTAACTGCTCAGCAGGCGCTATTTAAATAATATTTATATTATGGATATTTTAGGGTGGTTGTACTATTTTTTATGGAGAAAAAATTCCTTTGCTGGCAGAGATCTACATACGCCGAAGAACGTTATCTTTCTGCGACTGACTATAAAAATTTCAGTGTCCGCTTAATAATTTTCAAAAATGTACTACACTTTTTGAAACAGTACTATATTTTTAAATAGAACTACCACAAAAAAAACTAAAAAGTACCATTTTCCAAAAAAATCTAAAAATCAACTATTGATCTTAAAATTATCGAGGAATAGTTTTTATGTTCTCAGATAGTTTAAAAAACAAATATATACATATCACTATATATGTTTTACATATGAGTAACTAGAGCTTTCCCTAAGAACCCTAACGATAAATTTTATCATACAAAATATAACATATTTTATTACATTGCTGAATAAATAAAGTACATGGCCTGAAAACGGTCTACCGAAGAATATATTTAAAATCTGTTCAAGTTCCGTATCTAAAATTATATAAATTTCATTCCACAGAGTTTAAAATGTAAAGTAGTTAAACAAAGAATTTAATTTAAAAATATAGTAAATTTAGAGAATATTTTAAGATAATTATATTGGATGAAATTTTGAAAAGTAGTGCACAATATGATTTTTATTTTTAAGTATTTAAAAATATAATACAATGATAATATTAAATAATTAAGGGAACTTGGTGCTAACAGCTATGATTGTAGACCTAAATATTTATTATTATTATTATTATTATTATTATTATTATTATTACTTTAAATACTGAAAAAAATTTCAAAGAAAAATTTTTTTTGTCATCTTATAGAAATATACTAGTAGACTGTCCATCTGATCAGTCATCACGCTGGTCAGCTTTTAATAATAATCCTCCACAATATTTAACATTGAAACTACGAAGACCTGCCATTGTTCGTAAAATTAAATTTGGAAAATTTGAAAAATCTCATGTTTGTAATATAAAAAAATTTCGCATCTATGGAGGTTTGGATGAAGAACGTATGGTTTTATTACTAGAGGGGTAAGTAGGTAAATACATAATATAAAATTATAAACTATAAATATTTTTTTATTTTTCATTTAGTGGCTTACGAAATGATCATATACCAGAAACATTTAGTTTACGCAGTGATATTACCACAAATTTACCCATTATGTATTTAAAAATTGTTCCACTATTATCATGGGGTCCCACATTTAACTATAGCATTTGGTATATAGAATTATTGGGACAAGATGATCCTATGTATACTAGTGCTTGTTTAAGAGATTACAATAAGGTAATTATTAATTATTGCTTTTATAATTATTATTAATTATTACTTTTGCCTGTTTTTATTAGTTGAGAGAAGTTGAAATAATACGCTTATGTTTGAAACATTTTCGCCAACAAGGTTATGAAAATGCTTTTAAAGCTTTACAAGAACAAACACATGTACAACTTGAACATCCTCTCATTACCGAATTGCATCAATGTTTAGTAGTCAATGGGGACTTTGAGAAGGCTGAGAAATTTATTAGTGATTGTGTGGATGAGGGTTTAATGGATGATTATTTAAATAGACAGGATTATAAACATGCATGGCGTTTACAGCATGCCCAGGGCAGTAAACAACCAGGTTAAATAAAATATTTTTTTATAATTTATATAATTTTTTAAATTTTCAAAAAATTTTAGGAAATCGTGGTGGTCATCAATTAGTTATGGATTCACAAAAACGTCTTATTTATTTGTATGGCGGTTGGAATGGTTTTCAAGATCTAAGCGACTTATGGGTTTTCGATATACGTAACAACTGTTGGACCCAACTATTCGAACATACTGAACAGTTTAATGGACCCACACCACGATCGTGTCATAAAATGGTTTTTGATCCAGTTAGTAAAAACATTTTCATGTTGGGTCGTTATTTAGACAATTCTATACGAACAACTGAATACATTAAGAGTGATTTCTTTTTATATGATACTCGTGCTCGCACTTGGATGCAAATTTGTGATGATACTAGCCAAGTAGGGGGACCCCAACTAATGTATGATCATCAAATGTGTATTGATGTTGATAAACGTACAATTTATGTGTTTGGTGGCAAGATATTGACACCACGTAGTGTTAATGCTTCGACTTCAAGTGAGCCAGAATATTCGGGCTTATTTTCATATCATATAGCCACAAATACATGGAATCAAATATTAGTTGATTGTCATCATCCAACGGCTTCGCAACCGGACGTTTTGTCCATAAAATCGCGTATTACACATTGTATGGTATTTCATAATGTAAGTTACAAAAATATAAAATTTTAAATATTTGAAAAATACGTATTTAATTTTAGATTTAATTTCAAAATTTTCGAACTTTATTAAAAATTAAAAAAGCGGTATCGAATCTGAAAGTTTCTGAAAGTAATTTTAGAACGTCTTAAAATATTGTAAAATTTCCCATCTTTACAAATCAGTTTTTTAATAACATAGAAGTTAATGTAATATTTTTTAGCCCTTCAAGTAAAAAAAAAAATAAAATACATAACTCTTCCAGAAAAAACGCAAACTTTACATTTATGGCGGACAACGCGGCAAAGAAGACATACATGATTTTATAACATACGATGTAGATAATCAAGTATTGGAATTCTTGAATAAAAATCCAAATGGTGGGCAAACTGCTGGAACTATAAGTGCTACATCTACGGGTGGATCTAATGGTAATAGCTCAACAAATCCTGATGGGAAAAATGAGCCTTCTCCAGTAGCTCTAAGAGCTACTATTGATTGTGAACGGAATGAAATTTATATATTTTCGGTATGTTCCGTTTTTAATTTTTTTTATTTAATAAGTTGTAATCTCTCTTGATTTAGAGTTTAAGTAAAATCAAAGATCGGCGTGATGTTCAACATACACCAGATGCGTCAAATTCATTTTGGGTTTATTCGTTGGATTCGCATACTTGGTCAAGAATCTATTCATGTCGTTACAATTATAATAATTCGACAGGAATTGATGATGTAGACAATAAAGATAATATGTTAGAGCCTTGTCCTCGTTATGCCCATCAGTTGGTTTATGATGAAGTTGCAAAACTTCATTATTTATTTGGCGGAAATCCAGGTCGTTCGACCACGCCGCAATTACGTTTAGATGATTTTTGGATATTGGAATTGGAAAAGTAATTGTAATAAAAAAAATTCCAAATAAATTTGTTTTTTAATCGTTTATCTTTTGCTTAGACCTAAACGTGAAGAAATTTTAAGACATTGTCGGTTTTTGCTGCGTAAATTACATTACGAAGAAATGACCAAATCAGATCCATATAAAGCCATGCAATATTTGCGGCAACACATAGCAGAAGTCATTGATCACAGCAACAAGGAACAGTTACAAAATGTAAGTATAAAAACTTATATATATTCTTTTTAAATAAACTTCTTATAAGTGTTTATTTGTAGTTCCATAAATTAGCCTCACTGCTCTTCAAAATAGACGATGATGTGGAAATGGAGCAAACAAATTTAGAAACCACACCTATAGGTGCTGAAAAATCTTTGGGTGAATCTAGTTCTGATATTACTTCATCTTCAGCCAATGAAGAAGGTAATTTTGTTTATTTTATATAAAAATTTTATTAATATTTTTATAAATCTGCGTAATAATCAGATGCGTATGCAAAATCTGTAGATGCTGCTAGTGATCATACTCAAGCTACTGAAGATTTATCCATGGAATCTTGTGAAAGTTCTACAACATCATCGGGTATTTCAGATGCTGCCTCCACCTATTCCGCATATCGTAAATCGGGTGGTAAACGTTCACGCAATGACTTTATTTACGATTTACGCTCGCGCCGTTCTTTTCTATTTAATAAACTTGTTCAATTGATGCCTACGAATATGGTACAGCCGGAACGTAATCTTAGTGATTTTGCTACAATATGAATTTATATTTAAACTAATGCAACTGTTGATTTCCTCCTTGTAATACTTGAAAAGACTTAAATTATGTAACTTTTTTTAATATTAATAATAATTATGTACGTGTTTTTAATACTTTAAGGCGGTATATTTGTTCTTGAAATGTTTATTGAAAAAAAAAATCGTATTCAAAATTATTTTAAAATATTATTTTTAGTTTATTTTCTTTTTTTTTCTTTAATTATTTTTGTAAGTTTTAGTAAAAGTGTGAATTTGTGTGATATTTAAACTAAACAAGAAACAAATTGATAAATTAATTTGTATTATTGTTATTATGAATTTATTTGTCTTTATTTCTGTTTTAAAATAGGTAGAAATTAACTAAAAGTTCTAAAATGTCCAACATTGTTAATTAACTTAAGTAAAATATTTATCTAATAAAAAAAGTTTTTTCATATTTTAATATAAATTTTGTACTGTTTATTTTTTATTGGTACATTTTTTTAATTTTATATATTTCCTTAATTTATCGAGGGACTCAAATTAACAATTTGTATAAATTTATAAATTTGTATAAAATTGATTATATATTTTAAATAAGCGTTGTATCCTTTACCAAAATTTAAACTTAATATATAAAAATAAAATTTTAATGTTTTCTTTCAGAGACAAAAATTATTATTTGTAAATTGAGAATTTAATAATTTTACAGTAAAAAGTTAAAGAATAAACCTTATGTAAAAAATGCTCGCATTTGCCGTTTTTTTTTGCGGCTGAAGGTTGTTTAATGTCGCCGTTTAAAATATTACAGTCAACTGCCGCCGACTAAATTGTCGGCGCAGATCTTTGAAGTGCATTTCTCTCGAAAAGAAAAAAATTATAAAATTTACGATAATTGTGTTAAAAAAGTGGTTAATTAATAAAAAAACATAATTTTTATAACAAAAATTAACAACATTTACTAATTAGATAAAATTTTAGTATAATAGATATAATATACCAATAATTTTTGTTAAAACCATACCAGACGATCACGTACAAAAAAGGCCAATAAAAAATATTTTGTATTTACTACTCCCTCGCAGCAGAATAGCCCGTTGTTCACCAGTTCAAGTTATAATTGTGGGTGTTTTCTGTAAATGTTATTTAAAATCAAGACAAAAAAAGTCTAGTGTTGCAACATAGTTGTGTAGTGAAGAATTTTATGATTTCAATTGTTTCAAGTAAAAGGGCATGAATGTGTTTCGCCAGCAGTGTTGTTGAAGCGCATAAAAAGCTATTTATAGCAAACGCGGGTGGTGGCAATATCAACAGTGGCAGCGGTACAAGTGCAGCGTCCAATGAAAAGCGCGACTCCTTAAGTGGTATTAAAGGTATACGCAGCGATAAGCGCGGCAGTCTAAGTGGCAGTGGAGGCAGCAATAGTAATAGTTTGAAAAATTCGAAGATGTCTCGTAGCAAAACGCGCATACAAACGGAAGTCTGTGGAGATTGTGGAGCTTCAGGTAAATGCTGTAGGAGAATATAAAAATAAAAACACATAATAAATAACTATTTCCACAATAGATCCTTCATGGGCCTCTATAAATCGCGGCATTTTATTATGTTCTGATTGTTGTTCGGTACATCGAAGTTTGGGTAGACATATATCCATAGTGAAATCTTTACGCCAGGGTACTTGGGAACCCTCTGTACTGAACTTTGTCAATTCTTTGAATGCTCATGGTGCCAACAGTGTTTGGGAACATCATTTATTAGATGGAACCACATCATCTGGATCAAAGGGTGCAACACG
Organism: Phormia regina; assembly: GCA_001735545.1. Taxonomy (NCBI): domain Eukaryota; kingdom Metazoa; phylum Arthropoda; class Insecta; order Diptera; family Calliphoridae; genus Phormia; species Phormia regina. The sequence goes on from MINK01187646.1 coordinate 49,840, forward strand.
TATACGCAAACCATCACCCAAAGATCCTCTGCATCCCAATAAATCAGATTTTATTAAAGCTAAACATGTTCAATTGGCTTTTGTTTTAAAACCCAATCTACAAGATACTGACGATGACATCACTGGTGCTAATTTAGAACATGAACTGAGTAAACAATTACATGCCAGTGTACGTACCAGTAATCTAGAGACCTCATTGCGTCTTTTGGTTCAAGGTGCTGACCCAAATTTTTTTCATGAAGAAAAACGTTCAACACCTTTACATGTGGCTGCTAAATTTGGCCAGGCCTCACAAATTGAACTGTTAATTGTTTATGGAGCCGATATAAATGCCATCGATGGCAATGGTCTGACACCACTTGAGGTAGCTAAAGCTAATAATCATACATTAATTGCTGAACGATTATTGGATGCCATGTATGAGGTCAGCGATCGTATAATTATATTTTTGGGTGGCAAGAAACCAGATCATACAGTAAGTAAATTAATTATTCTTATCGAATAATGATTCATTTTTTTAATAATTTGTTGTAGTGTGTTTTTTTTTATTCTAATATGTCATAAATATGTAATGTTTAGTAGAATGTTTATTTGATTTTACTTCAAATTATCTAATATTTTTTAAACAATTTTTACTTTAAATATCGGCCAAGAACTCTAAAAAGTTCTAAAATAAAATGTTGCTAAATGTTCAAATTTTTAACAGAGTACTAATGTACCAATTAAAAAATTTAAAAAGGTACCAGTTACGTAAAATATATTCATTTAAAATAAAAAATATTTTTTTTAATAAATAAAATAATTTTTGTTGAAAAATGTTTTCAAAGATTTCAAAAGCTTTCTGAACTATTTTTTTTTTTAACTTTTTGTACTTTAATAAAATTTTGAATTTTGACAAGTTATTTTCCGTACAATTTCGGGTTATAAAATCTGGGGTTTAATATTAAAATAAAAGTACTCCAAAGAAGTTCCAAAAATATCGAAAATTTAAACATTTTAAATTGCTACCAATAAAAACCAATTTAAAAAAGATAAGAGTAATTTGCAAAAAAAAAAAGTACAAACTCTCAACCACAAATTTTTAAATAAGTTTAATTTTCGAAAAGTGGAACAAATTGATCACTTTGGCAAAAAAAGGCATTAATAGAGATAAAAAATCTTTAAATGTTACTTATTTAATTAAAAATATTTCATTAATAGACCGGACGCCATTTAGTTATACCCGATTCAAATACTGCTGAAATAAGTGAACAATTAAAAATAGCTCGAGGACGTTTACAATTAGTGCCTAATAAAATGTTTGAAGAGCTGGTAATGGATCTATACGATGAAGTGGATCGTAGAGAAAATGAGGCCAGTAAGTAATATTATAATAATATTTTCTTAACAAATAAAACCAAAGAAATAAATATAATCTAAGCTAAATATTCGCCTTCAAATTCATAATTTACACAATGATTATTTATTTACGATTTAAAATATTTCTTTCTTTCAGTATGGGCTACTTCCACAATGAATGGTGAAAATGTAGCAGTGCCATTTTTACCAGCAAATCCATTTTTAAGTGCCACACGTAATCAGGTATGAATTAAAGCAAAACTTGCAACTATATGATTTAATTAATATCATCAACAATCAACCAACTACAATGAGATTTTTTCCATTTAATATTATTTCATATTTCATTTTTCTATTTAATATTATTTCATTTATTAAGGGTCGTCAAAAACTTGCACGTTTTACTCGTGCTGAATTTAATGGATTGCTAACGGATGTTTTAATTGATGCACGACGACGTCAAAATATGGCAAACTTACGTCCTCTCGATGCCCCACAAACATCAACGTCATCATCAAATAATAACAATAATGCTTCTGGTTTTTATAATATCAACAACATAACAACATCTGTCTCTGGCATGGTTGGCAACAGTGATTATCACGATCCAAATTTGTCAGATGATGAACCAATTTATGATCCCGTAGCGGATGATGATTATGAACCAATGCCGCCTATAGCACAGCAGGTAAATTTAATGCGCCAAAAGATCTTAAAACTCAATAATAGTTTTGGTTAATTATAATTTTAATATTAAGTAAAATTTTTTTTTATCAATTGCTAACTGCAAAAGAATTTTTAATGATATTTGACTATTTTATATTAAAAGCTCAATTAATTTTTAATATTTTAGTGAAACTAGAAATTTAGATATTCATAAAGGAAACCCCATAAGTTGCACAATAAGTTTTCTTAACAAAACTTACATACAAAAGTTTTAGTTAAAGTCAGTTTTTATAAAAAAAACTTTTGTATAGTTTGATTTTTTGCTTTTAATATTATCTTAAATATTTGTATACATTTAATGACTTTTTTAGAAAAAAAAGAAAAAAACAAAACACATATACATAAATGCATTTAGAAAATAGTAATCAACAAAATAAATAACATATTTAGCAATTTAAAAAAATATTTATTATAACTACATGAACACATACAATTATTTAACTATGTTTAATACACTCCCACACAAAATGACAATGTTACAACTTACTCTTGAATTAGCGAATATATTTGAAAATGCATTATTAGCGATTTAGTGACAATAAACCCGGCATTCCGTAATGGTCGAATCGTCTAAAAAAATTCGCTTGGCTGTTAATAAAAAATCTTCAATATGGCGTTGTTATTTACGAATTGTTTATGCTATTTGTCGTTATAAAAAAGATATAAAAATTGTGAGAGATTAAATCAAATTTTTTATTTGAAGAGACTAATTTATAATGATTAATTTGTGTGTTTGTGAATTTAAGAAAACACCTCATCACAATCGTTTAGTTCTTAAATGGATAGTGGAAGACAGACGCATAAAGGTTTGTTAAAGTAATTGATATAATGGAAATTTTAATGTCGAATGCTACCCTTTCAATAAGAAGCGAAAAGGCAAGGACTCTTAATAACTATGTTCTTTTATATTTTGAATGCTATTAAAAAAGAATATGAAATATATTTAAAAAAAGACATGCGGACTTCCTTCTTTATCAACACTTTAAACAAGACTAAATGAGTTTGAGCATTGTAAGTCTCGTAATTACATTTTTTTCTGTTTGTAATGAGAAAGTTAGTAGGTGAGTGACATCTTCTATTTTGCATCTAATGAAATGGAAGCAAGAATTAGTACAGGATATTTTTTTAAAAGAAGTCGAGGCATTCTTTAAAAAATTTTTACAGAAGGCAGAAAGGAATTTGTTCGGAGGCATTTAAAAAGGCCTGTTAGGAGGAAACACTAACATATTTTCCTACTGGGTTGTGAACTGAACTTAACTAGTCCTCTTCACATAACATAAAATATTTAACATTAACACTAACAT
>MINK01187647.1:0-17939 GCA_001735545.1 Phormia regina
TATATATATATATATATATATATATATATATATATATATATATATATATATAAGATTAAGATTACCAGGCAACTTTGTTAACTAACGATTGTTTCTTTTTATTTATTTTTAATTAAGATAATTTTTCAAAGAATTATTTTTCTTTTGAAATAGCTACGAGTATGGCTTAACTTTAGATTGTTATGAAATATTTGCTTCTTTTTTCTTTTATTATTATTATTATTAGAAGTAAATATTAGAAGTTTTTATTTTGTCAAATCATTTTGCTATAATAAACAATAAATCATTAATGGAATGAGTTGTAGAAAAAGTCAAAGTTGTCTTAGTAATCATCTGCTGATTAAAGTTTATACAAGAGGTTTGACAATTATATGTCAGGGGAATTATTTGCTATTAAATTAAAAGATCCATTGTAATTTATTAAGTAATTAAATATTTGATTAACTAAATTAAATATTTATTCATTAATTAAAAATATGTGTGGGTGTATATTTCGATAAAAAAAAATTATATACTTTTTTATTATTTTTGTGCTTTCAAAAATTATAACCGAATTAAAAAAAAAAAAAAAGATGATGAAATATTATTCAAAAATTTCAAAATATTTTATAACAATATTTTATCAATCTTAAAATGGACACGTTTTTTAATCCTTAATTGATACAGTTCAAACAAAACACGTGTTTTATTCACATTGAATTATTTATTGAATTAAAGCAGATTTCGTAAACAAATTTCATTAAATTTTATGAAAAACAAAAACAAACAAGTTGTAATATTTGCATCGTAAAAAACAAATCAAAACATCATTAAAAGACAAAAAATTATAAAAAAATTGAAAAAAAAAATTAATAATAAATTCCATTTAGTTATGCAAATTAATTTAAATTTAGACTAAAGTTTATTTTAAGACATTATGTTTCCTGTTCAAAAAAAAAAAAATAACAATAAAAAATTCTCAGTAAAATCTGATGAGATTCTGATATAAAATTGATTCATTATGTATATATATATTTATTCAATTTTTTAATATATAATTAAGACAATTAAATTTATTAATAAATTTAAAATTGATTGCATAAATTATTTTGAATTAAGTATTAAGAATTGTAGGTGTTTTTGTTCATTGATTTTCATACTCATATGCAAAAATAATCCATTAAAGTCATTTGTTAAATAAATTAATTTAAAAAACGTGTATAAATATCGATTTATGAGTATGTGTTTAGAAATTATGTGTAATTTTTCACAAGCTTTATCTTATAATGTGTGTAATTATGAATTGTTATCTTCAGTATAAAATCTAAGAAATCTTAAATGTTTCTGAAATGTATAGGATAAAAAATTACCAATATATACTTGAAATGGCAGAAATAATTAACTGCCAGACAATGTGTTCAGAATGTTCAGAATTATGAAAATTATTTATAATTTTATTACAACTTCATTTTGTTTTTTTGTTTCAAAAATACAAAATAATGTTAAACAGGAGTAAAAAAAGAAATAAAATTTAAAAATAAAATTCACTTATTTAAATAAATTAATTTTAAATAACTCTGTCTCTGAACACTTTTGTAAGCAAATACTTTTTAATTAAACAAGTTATGGCATAAAATAATTATCAGCCAAATATTATAAATATGTATATTAGGGTGGTCCAAAAATTCCTCAACTATCATAAAACAAATCTTAATTTTTTTCTCATCAATATTAATGATTTATACATCAAACGATAGCTAAAGAAAAATAGAGAAATCCTTATTTTTAATTTTTTATATTTTTCAAAAATAAATTATATTAAAAAATTACGTAGGAATAAATATAATAAAAAATAATTATTATAATATTTCCATTACTTTTCACTTTATGATTTGTTCCGAAATTATCAACTTAAATGATCGTTTAACATGATGGAAGTTGATATTAATTATATCCCCTTAAATAAGTTTAGATACTTTGGCCTTGGATCACCCTAATATATATATATATATATATATATATATATATATATATATATATATATATGTATATATTGTTCAACCTAGTTCATTGTAATTAGTTTAAAAAATTCTTAGCACTTAAAAGGATTAATTAAATATAAAAAAATCTTTGTTTAAAATATAAAATAGGATTTTATTCTACTTTAAACCAGACATTTCATATCAATTCTTAAAGAAAATATTAAATATCTAGACAACTTAATTTACAACATACCATTAATTTCACATAAAACTACTATTTAGATTATCTATTTTAAGATTTTAATCTCACGTTAGAATAAATTTTAGCTTAAGGCAAATTTACAATTAAAGTTAAAGCGTTGTAATCTATGATTAAAATCAACTTAATTATATTTTTTAGTTATAGTTATTTCTTTTAGCTTGGAATGTTTTAAATTTCAAATATAAAATATTTTACATAATTTTAAAATTATATAGGTATGTATTTTTTTTTTTTTTATTATACTTCTAAAGTAAACAATCTATGGACCAAAAGGTTCTAAAAGCTTTTACTATAACCAAATTATAGTAAAAGTTCGGTTAAAAAAAAAACGATTTAATGAAAAACAATATAACAAATGATATAAGGCTTATATTAAAATGACTATATAATATGAGAAATAAGTTTTACTCCCTCCCCCATGAAACAATTTTGAAAAAAATCTATTCCTAAGTTGATAATATATGTATGTGTTGATAATATTTACTACATACAGGCTCCTTTGGAATTACCTAAATTCTATATTAATTTTTAATTTAATTTTTGTTTTGCCAAATTAGTTATAAATAAATTATTAAGAAGCCATTAAAATTTATTTCGAAAATACATACACACGATTCAATAAAAATATATGAAAAGAAATCCAATATAAAGAAGGTCCTAACATTATGTTATTCGCCAAATTCATTATCTTCATCGTATATAACAATTTTTGCATAAACTATTTGATTAAAAAACCTAATTAAATTTTTTTCTACACCCCCGCCTCTTTAAAATCTTAATTAGAAAGCGTAAAAAACTCATATAAATTTTTACGAGATAAAAGAGATCATATTTCAAATACTTTTTACAATAATCAATCATTTTTTTATATCTATTTATTAATTTAAATACATAATTATTAAATTTGTGATATATCATGCAAAAAATAAAAATAAAAAAATGACATGAAAAAAATTCACAACTTTTTAACGTTCAAGAGGTTGTTAACATTTCAAAAATGTTTTCAAATGAAAATTGTGTTAAATTGTATGCAGATTGTAAAGTCAATTAACAAAACGTCTTATAAGTAAAAATATGATTAATTAAGTTTTTTTTTTTTTTTTAATCTCTAAAAAATAAACTACGAATAAAATGTGTATATAAATTAAAATAGTTTTTGCAACATCATGTATTAAAAACTAATTAAGAATTTGAAGAGACCTGTTTTGGGTTCATGAGAAAATTCCAATTAAAAAAATATGATAATTGATTAATTAAATTTATTACATTTTCTCTTTAAGTTAGAAATATTTTGATTGAATCGTATATTCGTCCAAAATTGAGAATAACAACTTAATTTACACAAGATTTCAAACATTAATTGCAATAGATTACTGTATGCATTACTGTGTAACCATATTCTGGAACTATCTAACATTACTTTGGTTTAATACTTTAAGCAATTTATTAAAGCTTTTTAACATGATCATTGATGACCACACCAAAAAAGCTTTTAGGTTAAGAAAAACGGCCACATCTATTGTATTAAATAATTTTTTTTTTATTATTATTATATTGTCTTAAATCTTACATCAGTTTAAGAATCCATATATTCATTTTTCAATGAAACTGGCAAAAATATCTTCAAACAAAGTCATTAAAATGCACGAATATTATCTAATATAGAGGCGTAACGCCACAATGATTATTATTATTATTTTTTTTTATTTAACAAGCATTACATAGTTTTACAAATAAATAAAAACTTCTTTTCTTTAAGCATCTTGCCATGATGCAATTCAAATAATAAAAAAACATTCATACATATTACACATTACTTTAAAAATGCAATTGAAAGCCTGGGAACTTAAAATCATCAATCATGTTTATTTGGTATATTAATTGTATTAAGTGAAAAGTTAAAAAAATAAAGAAGATTTTTTATTAAATTTGCTTCAATCTAGTCAATAATTATGAAAGAGTTCCAACATCATTTATAATTTAAACATTTTTTTTTTATAAATTTAGCTTATCCTGAGAAATATTTTAGTTCGTTTTTTTAACGATAATAATTTCCGCCTTGTTGATTATAATGGTTAATAAATTTATATTTGATTACCCTTAATTTAGGTTTTAGTACCACTTTAAACATAACTAAGCAAAAGACTTAAGACTTAAACTTTAAAGCAGGAAATTTTACAAGTATTTGTTAGTTAAAACAGCTATAGCTGTTTATTTATTTGAAATAAGGTTAATATAAGTTTGACCTTTATTAAAATAAGCATACTTTTAAAATAACCAAAACTTTAAATCTAATGGTGATTTTAATTGGAACTAAAATAAGAGTTACGTTTCAATCAAATGCAAATTGTAAATTATTTAATACATATACGTAGGTACTATAGGTATGAGAAAATTTTAAAATAGGAAATAAGTTAATTTATCTTTTTTTTTTCCTTTTACTATTAATGTCATCTTAAAATCTAATATTTCATTATAAAAAAACTCACCATTATAACAATATTAATGGGGGCTTTTAGGCAGCCAGCAAAGTAATCCTTTCCTTTCGATAAAATACTTTTCAAATTCAATTCACTTAATAGAAAATTATAAATTTTATCACTGTTTAAAACAAAAAATTTAATGAGACAATAAATGACAATTAAACCATAAAAATACAACACTTTCTATAAATTTATAATTTTATATTAATATTAAATGCACTTGTTGCAAATATTCACAAACACATTCGTATGCACTGTTTAGTTGTGCATACGATGTGCACTCAGAACTAATTTTATTAATGACAATTAAATATGACAAGGTAAACAAACACCTTGATATTTAAGCTCAATGTTGGTTGGCTAATGACAGTTGATTTTTTTTATTATTATTTAATTTTACTAAATGTAAAACTGTATTTTAATTTTTTTTTTTTTGTTATTTTTTACAAGTTAAGAGCCATACATTTTACATTTAGAAAAATTGAAATTTATTTTTATTATTAGTTTCAAGTTAAAATGAAAACAACAACTTCTGAAGCCTTATTTTTGATGTTTTTGTAACTATATATATATATAATACTTATTTAACTGTTAATAAAAAAAATGTATTAAATTTCATACTTTAAATGAAGTGCACAGTATTATTTTTATATATATATATTAAATATATATATATATAATATTATATTATTGTTTATATATATATAAAATTATATTATTATTATATATATATATATTATATATTAATTATATATATAATATATATTTATATATATATTATAATATTATATATATATATATATATATATATATATAATACTTATTTAACTGTTAATAAAAAAAATGTATTAAATTTCATACTTTAAATGAAGTGCACAGAACTTTTAGATTTAATAAACATATGTATGTGTGTACATTAGGATGTCCCAAAATATTAAATATCTTCTCAGTCCAGATAAAAATTTAATTAGATAATTTGTATGAGGTGAAGGTGAAATAATTAACCGATCATAACCAATTTTAATAGGGATCGTCCTAGTGCTATTCGTGCCAAATTTCATAGAGATTTTCATTTCATTTAACCTGGGCTCATCGAAATCAATCATTTAGGATCACCCTAATCTGAAAATAACACACAGAAAAAATAAATAACTTGTATGTGTGAAATTTAACACTAATATTGAAATTATTTAATGAAGTTGAATGAATTATGAAGGGCTATAAAAAACAGTTAACATTTTAAGAATGTTAGTGAGACTTAATTGCGGATATGTGGTAATTAAATACATGTTTAATTTAAACATGTGCTATACCACTACACTTGCTCGTTACATATATATGTGGATGTATTAGTTGATTTACGACAAAATCGTAAAAATCATATGCGTGCCAAAATCTTTAATTTAATATTTAACTAATTAATATGTAGAAGTGAACACTTTGAGTTATATTACTCCTAAATGAGGACTATACACATTCTTCATACATAATTTTCTGTGCTCTTATTTTCACATTACTTTTTTATTTAAAATTTTAACATTTCGTTGTATTTATACAAAAGCATTAATTATACTTTTCTATCTATTCTTTTAGCTATATACATACTCACACATACATATATACATGCATAATCTGTTTGAAATACTAACTAACATCTGTACATTAATGACAAGTAATTGTTGTCATTAATTGTTTTATTTACCCGCAATATATAAAGACTGAAATTTTTCACCATTTAAGCACTAAATCAAATGTCACAATAATAAATATTTCTAAAAAAATAAAATATCTCTTAATTTATTTGGAAAAAAGTGAACTGGCAACAAATAGGTGATAATTAAAACAGACAAATGCTTTCAAAAAATATTCCTTATATGCAAAAGATAAATAGGAGTGCAAAAATAAAAATAAAAATGTAGCTTTTTATTTTGTAATACTAAGTGACCAAAAATAAAAAAAAAAAAAATTAAAAACAAAATTTGCAAAAAAATCTAATAAAAAAAGTTAAACGAAACTAAACTACATAAATTTCATGTTAAAATGAAATAAATTAATTTAATTGTTTGATTTAGTACTTTTTTTTTTTTTTGCTTTTATTTACTTCATTTCATTTGCTGATCACAATTCTCATCAAGCACGAATTTATAACAATTTTATTACAATCAATTAGACGCACAAAGAGTTGGTTAATGGTTGGTTTGTGGTAATAAACAGCCAACAAGAGCGATTAAACGGCTAAAATACACAACAATAACAAGAAATGACCTAGTCACACCTTTATGACGTTTTAACTTTGTTTCGTCATAAAAACTAAGAAAATTGGACAAAAAAAAATATTGCCCATAATTTTGCTTTTTTTTAAATTCGATTAAAAGCAAACAAGTGTTTATTTATGGTAGAAATTTTTGTTAAAAAATTTTCGAAAAAAAAAAACAAAATAATACTAAGTTGTAATAAACTTGGCAGCAACTATGGTCGAAAAACGTAGCTAAAACAAATAATATCTATACTTGTACTAAGTATTTAGTTAGTACTTAACTCCAAGTGTACTCAAGAATGTTTAATGAATTTCGCAAAACTCCTAGTGGAAAAACAAAAATTAAATCAAAAACGCCATAAAAAAACTTACAAGACATTTTAATGTCAACCACATTAAATAATGGTCAAATTATGCAAAAGAACTTATGGCTTCGTGGGAAGTGGTAGGCAGGCAGGCAGGCTAGCTGGACAGTAGTACGAACGTGTTTTGGAAAACAAAAGACTTAAGACTTAAACTTGAATTAAGTTTTTGTTTAAACCATTAAATCATTGATAAATTATGACCATAAAACGTGTTTAAAATAATTACTTTTTAATTAAATATATTCAATTCTAAGAAAACAATTAGTTTAGTAAATGATATTTGTGTTTTTTTTTTTTTGCGATGAACATCTGTTTTGCCAAATAAACGTGGTGAATAAAATTTGAATATAAAAGTAAATAAAACATTTACTTTAAGGCAACAAAGTATCAGGAAAAATGTTGCAGATGTTCCAGGTATAGTGATCCCAATCACCAGGAACATTTCAATTTTTTTCCATCACGTCACATTTTTAACCTATTGAGGCTAAAAAAAATGTGTTTCCTTAGTAAGTTTTTAGGTTATAAAATTTTTCAGGTAATAGGTAGAGAAAATTTTGAGGCTATAAAAATGTAGTACTAGTCCAGTCTCTAACAAAATTTTAAAAATTAAGATTTTTTCCATAAACCCTCATAAAACTATGCACAAATGAGGGATAAGGAGTGGGAACACTAATTTTATTAGTGTTTGTTTATTAAAAAAATTGCATTATAGTTACTTTTTGCCAAAATTAAGGAACAAGAACAATATCTGCAAAAATTTTATTTTTTTATGTTAATTTCAGATAAATTGCTTTTGAGATGTAGTACAAAGCAAATTAACTTTTTAAGTTATTTTTTGAATTTTAAAACTGTTTTATATTGTTTTCGAAATTTTCCAAGATTTAGATTTTCTGAAAAAAAATTGTTGCTACTTTTATGTTTATGTTATATAAATTTTATGGGATTTTAATTTTATTTTTCTAATTTAAATGTGTTAACGTGGAAAATTTCTCAAAGCAACTTCAAAGCAAAATATTAAAAAAACATGCAAAAAAAAAAAAAAAAATAGTCTTAATGTGAAATATTTGGACTGCTTTATATCCCAGCAAAAAAAGAGCATACTTTTCATTAGTAAATTCAAAAAATTCTAATTAATCTGAACGAGTTCCAATTTTGGTGAAACACAAATGAATTTAACACATGGTTGTCATAGGAGGGAAGTGATCCAAATTACTGAATATAATGCTATGCAAAATTAACTTTTTGAAGTTAGATTTTCATTAGTGAAACTACATAGCTTAACATTTTTAAGTTATGATCAAGGTACTTTAATAAGTTAAAATGTACTGCCTAATTAAAAAATATCCAAAACTTATTTTTTTTAAATTGTTCAAAATAATTATTTTGGAATAATTAATTCTGGACATTAGCTACCTGAACAACTTCCAATATATTTACTGGGTATTGAAAAGATACTAATAGACAAAGACATAAAATCAATATTATTAGATTTTACTGTATTACCATTTTTTTATTAAAAAACACAGAAAAAATTGTGTACATAAATATAAGAATTTAGTTTCACTGATTTTAGTTCATAATATTTAAGTACAATTTCTTAAATCTTAAAACCTTTTTCTATATGAATCAAAAGTCAAGAAGACTTAATAAAATTGTTTAAATTTTATTTATTATTTTCATTTACAAAGAAATTTTTAAAAATTTCTTTAGAAAGTTTTTAGTTCTTACAATTTAACAGAAGAAGCTCTTTTTATTAAAATTATGCACATATGTATTTTTTCAAATTTCTAAACATAATTTCATAACTACTTTCTTTTCCATTTTAAATATTTTTATCTATGAACCAAATTTTATTTTTTATGAAAAAAGTTTGAGAAAAAAATCATATTCGATTCATTTTATTTATGTAGAATTTTTTTAAATATATGTACTTTTATGTTTCTGTGTAATTGAATACTTCAATATATAAATTAATTTCCATAATTTTTTAATGACAAATGAATGCTATTTTCAAGATAAAACTTTAATATATTCTATACGAACTGTTGATCATTAATAGCTGTGATTTTTAACTTTTTGGAAATTTGTTGTTTTAAACTCAATTCTTGAAGACAGAAACGAATCAAGCCATGTTTTTTTTTAAATTTACTCTTAAGAAAAACGTTTTCGAATCGATCGGAACAAAAAGTGGTTAAAGCGGTAATGTTTGGTCTTCATTATGTAACAACATTTTTGACATGTAAAATCACTTGAGAACGCCTCTGTTCCATTTCCATAATAAATCAGCTCATAAAATCGTTTTGACTTCCAGGATGCTCTTTCAAAGTCCTATAAATCAATCTCGAGAATTTATCTCTTGTAAAGCAGCATCTTAAAAAGATAAAAAATAATAATAAAACTAATATATTCTCCATATTAAGAGTTTCTCCATATTTTACAGCTTTCTTATGTAAAACAATGGGAATTAATGCAAACACCCAATAATAAACCAAATTTTATTAAAAGTTTTTCCAATAAATGAAAACTTTGCAAAATATATACATTAGGACCATAAAAATTATCTCAGTTCTAATGAAAACTTACTAGATTTTGAGACAAAATTTCTTAAAATTTTCTTCCAACCATTAAAAATAATATTGTTCAATTTTAGGCAATATGCAGGAGTATAGCCTCATTCTCATTCTCATACTTATATGTAAAAAACGAAGAATGATTTTTATTATTTTTATCCAATTTTTTGAGAGTGAAATAAATTTTCATTCAAAGTAAGAGTATCAATAATTTATATTATGGAACAAACTTAATATATATAAGCCTTTATATCTAAAAAAAAGAAAAAGAAAAAACGGATGAAAACCAAAAAGTAAATTGCGAACTACATTCAACGGTCTGTGACTTTTCAACACAATTTCACCCACATCAAAAAAAAAAGAAACACAAAAGAGGGTTACAAATGGTTTAACCTAAAATTAACAATAATTACTTTTGCTTTTTAATGTTAATATTTATTGCAAATAAATTTCAGTGAACCATTTATACATCAAAGCACACACATACTGTAATGGGGCTTGTTGTCAGCATTACACTTTGAAGAAGGTGCAATCGATGATGGTATCTGGAACTTTTGTTTCATTTATTCAATGAATCATTCAGTTACCACAAAATCCCTTTATTTTCTTTATTCAAACAAATTATATCTGTCAAGACTTTCATTGTTTGTTCGTTTAAATAACAAATATTTTCTTTTCTTTTTTTTTTTTTTCTTTTTTTCGTGCAATAAAAATATCATAAATTTCAAGATCACTTTATTGAGATAAAATGTCACACTCAAAAAATGTACATTAACTTTATTATAAATAAGTACTTTTTTTGTTTTTATTTTATTTCATTTTAGTCTTAATTTTATGTCATTTTGTTGCATTTTATTTTATTATTTAAGTGCTGCAATTACACCACTTCATACATTGTATAAATTTGTTATGACGTTATTATTTTGGTTTTTTATATACATATTTTACTTATTTAGTTTTAAAAATAACTTTAAATGACAATTTTAACCGCATAAAACATTTAAGATTTGGCGATTATTTGCGGTAGATAAATTATTCTTTGGCAATAAAAGGAACAAACGTAAACAGGTCTTTCGTAACGACATTTATTATTATTATTATTATTATTATTATTATTTTATTAAAAATCGAGATATATTTTTAGATTATTTATAAAAGAAAAACAAAGAAAAGATCATTTTAATTTTGGTATTCTAAACTTGTGTCATACTGTAAATTCATTCATTATATATTAAGGGTTTTAATGAATATTTTTTGTTATTTTTATTAGATATCATTGACATATATTAAAATATGATTATATCATATAATATATGATTATGATTTTTAATATCCAATAACAAGGAGTTGGATATTAAGTTTTTTTTTTTTTTTTTGACAATTCAGTAAGGAGTTCTTGTTTTCTTATGTTCATAGATTACTGAACATATTTAATACCCTTTTGAATTTCTCGTTTTATATTAAACAAAAAAATATTAATTTTGAAAAAGAAAATAAATTTTAAAATGTTGAAAAGAAAATATTTATGTAAATTAAGTAAGGTAACATTATTCTGCTTTCGAAATCAATTTGTGAGATCGTGATCTTCAAATACATTTGATTTTTCAGAATATATCCAGAGGATGTATATACCAAATCCATTTTTTCACTCCACACTTTTTTTATCGTATTTAACGAGGTCCTAATTTGTTTCTCAATTTATTTAAGTAATTGGTAATACAAGGCGAGACTATAATATCATAAACGACTCCTGTTAAAAGATTTTAATAAAACACAATATCAAAGTATGCTTGAAAATTCAATATTAAAATGTTTAATAATTTATCATTTGCAGAAATACTATTAATTTATCCGATACTCACATACCTATATTAATAAATGATATAATTAAATCCCAATACAAAGTTTAATTTTATTAAAAAATAATTTAAAATATTCTCTGTGAATATATCCTAATTTTGAAATCTTTTCTGAGTTTCTCTACTGAGTACGAAAATTAACCTAATATTTATGTTAAACTTATTTTTTTTTAATATTTATAACTTAAATTATATTAATATGACCGCACCTGGACCGCCAAAATGTCGCAACAAACAATTTTCGAAATTAAAAATTTATTATTCAGAATCATTTACATCATCTGTGTACTGTTTGAGTACACAGATGATGTAAAAGAAATTTTATTGATATTGATAATGCTTCTCCTGTGAAGTTGTCTGTACATACGACATTTTGCGCGGTTAGGGCTCGTTGTAATTGGCTCATATTATGTATAGTTTGATTACTTTTGTTTAAGAAAATAAAACAAATATTATTAAAATATTAATAATTTCCACGAAGAATTTTGATGTTTGTATTTTTGCAAAAAAAAAAAAAAAATCAAATAATATATTTTGTTTTAATTTACACTTATAAAATAACTTTTATATTTTTGTTCTCTGGGTACTGTTTTTACATCAAAATAAGGCTTTCAGAAAGAAATTTGTTGTTTTATCGTAAATTTTGTTAATTTTAAATTTTTTTTTAGAATTTTAAACTTTTGTGCTTTTAAATGTTAAATTTTTTATTTAAATAAATTCTTACAATTATTTCACTAAAATTCGTTTTATAAACACGTTCGATAAAACCGTTTAAACGTAACAGAACACTTTGAAGACACGAACCATACTGAGTTTGCCAAACGCAAACGATTCAACATAAAGTCTTTTCGAAATAACACTTCAAAATCAGAAACAAGATAAAATATAAAAAAAAATAACAACGAATACAACAAAAACAAACAATCACAAACAATGTTGGTTAAAATATAAAAAATACGAAATATGTGTGTTCGTATTAAATGTAAGATAAAACAAAACAGAAAAAAAGCTAAGCAACAAACAAACAAACTATTTACCGAAGAGAGTAAAATACGAAAAGAGCAGTTAGTTTGTAAGTTTGAAAAAGGGAACCCGGTTTTTCATTTGTTGTTATAAAATAATATAAACAAATACCTTAAATAAACAAAAACTAAAAGAGAGATTGGAAGAGAGAATAATTTGTAATGTAAATATTGTAGCTAGTTGAAAAATTACGGTAAATATAGGGTATTTCTTGTTACGATTAAAGGGTTTCTGCAACATGTTGCCTCAACATTTTCCAAGAAATGCTTAGTAATCTTTGTGTTTTTATTATTTTTATCAGAGGAAGTTTATCTATTTATTATTTTTAAAGCTTTAGTAAAAAGGTCTCTAAATACACAAAATATTAATAAATCACTTAATTAGAGTTAACACTTGATCCCTCTCACACGTCTGTTTTATTTTATTTTTTTTATGAATGATGTCAGTTCAATAATACCATTAACACGTTATTTTTTTTTTTTTTTATTTCTTTTGTTTACACACTCTTATATTAAATATATGTATGTATTAAAAATTATTAACAAAAACAAAATTTATATACACTGTAAACATTAAATATTTTATTATTATTATTATTTTTTTTTACAACTTCAGATGTGAGATGTAAAATCCGTGTTTAAATAAGAAACAAAATTAAATTTTATTGATTATTAAAAAATAAAATAATTAATGCACTGGAGCATATTCCTATAAACGCACATTACTCTTTTTTTAAAAAAAAGGTAAAAATTAAACAAGAAATTATTTAGGGGGCTATTAATTTGTGTATTAAATTAGTTAAGACTTCACTTAAAATATTGTTTACAAAAAAAAAATTCATTTGTACTTTAATTATTATTTTTTTTTTTGTTAAAACTTAATTTTCGATATTAACAACGCCATTTTTTAAGGGTAATTTCCTATAAACGTCACTTTAATGGTTTGGGGCATTGTAAGGCATTATTAATAATGTGTGGATGATCTTTGTTATGGATTCGTTTCAAAAATACGGTCTGGCATTGATTCCACTAATGTTTAAGCAGAATCGGAATCAATTTCCTCCCAGACTTGTTTAACTTCTAGTTTCAGCTCTGTCAGAGTCTTTATGCTTCATTCTGGGCAGTATTTGCATAAACTTTTACGGGATCATCGTATCCCACAAGTTTTTCCTTGGTTTAAGTCGCGGACTACAAGCCGGCCATCCAGCAAAGGCAATGCCATGTTCATTGAACGCAAGATTTCGATTGCTTAGAACATGATTGCAATGCAATTACTCTTGTTGGAAAATGCAATCTATCCAATTTTTCGTCCTAAAAGAGAGAAGAGATCTTCCAACATTCGGGTTTAATAAATGAACTATTCATTTTGATCGGACACAAACCCACAATTTTCGACTTGCCACGGCTGCCCAAACCATGCACTGCCACACGACTTCGTTTTGACATCCGAAACAATCTTTCTAGATCTCAAATCGGTGCCAAATAGCATGAGTAATGAGTCTGGACGTCTAACATTTTTTTTTTACGTCAGAAGAAAATTTAGCTTTTTTCCACTCATCTCGTCCATTTCATATTTTTCTTGTGAAGTTTTAGACGATTTTCTTTATGGTGTTTTTTTTTTATTAGCATGGTTTACATTCCGACTTTTTCCATTTTTAATGTTTTCATCGATTCGTAAAATTGTGTGCAAATTTATTCCTTATTTTGTGTGGATTCATTTTGTTGCGGGGTTGCTTCTTGGTTTTATTAGATCAAGTGTCTTCTTGTTTAGGTTTTTGTATTACCCACTTTGTTGATTTTGCGAACTCCAACATATTTGACCTTCTTAAAGAATTTTGCACACACTTTCCGAACGAACCGAATTTTCGGTCCAATTGCTCTATTAGAGCTACATTGTCGTGCAAAAATTTACTTTGAATCTTCATTGATCGGACAAAAAGTTCCTAGGCATCTTTAAAAGTGATGAAATTTATTGATTAAAATAGAAAAAGTTACAGTAAATGTGAGATATTACTATTAAAAACGGTACCTTTGGGTTGAAAAAGAACTAAAATTGATAATATATTATTTTTGGTCACTTTTTTAAAAACAGAATTTTGAGTGTGCGTTTTATACGAATCTTCCCCTATAAAATGTACAAGATCGTTTGATCGCATAATTTAAGGCAAACAACAATAAGAAAAAAATGTGTTTACTTTTAAAAGTAGCGTTAAGTTTGTCTCTCCTTAAAATAGTTAAATTTTTGCTTTTGGATGAGAACAACAAAGATATAACAAAAATACAGAAAAAATTAAGTGCGTTTATAGGAATATGCATCAGTGTATTAACATATTGATATGAAATATCAACTTTTCCTTAAATTAATTAAAATTATTTTGTTATTAACATGCACAACTCATTAATTAATCACTTTTATAAGTATTTTAAATTCATAATTTTTTTGTCTTTTATTTTCAGATCAAATCATAGAATTTTTTCAAAGCGAACCCCAATTTAACAGATACAAATTATTGTGCACTTGTCAACACTTGTATTGTTTGGTTAAAAAGTCATTTGTGTCTCAAAATGACCATTCGTTCGTTCATTCATTCATTTGAAAATGTTGTAAATACCGTTTAAATTAAATCAAAATGATCATTTATTATTTTCATTGTGTATTGTTGCATATGATGTGTTGATAAGTTGGAATTGTTTAATATGTTGATAGTAGTGTTTTATAAAAATATACGTAACATTATTTAGTGTTTTTGTTTATTCTGTCGTCAGGGTTAAAGACAAGAAGCCAAAGTTTATTGATCATGCGTATGTTTTGAGAGATACAAAGAAAGAAAAAAACTGGTAGTTAACAATGTTTGTTGATATTATTTTGTTTAATTTTTTATGCTGTATCATATTGAGATTTTAATGAAACGATTAATGTTTGATTTTAAGCTTTTGTTACACATTAATTGATTTATTTATGTTTCATTCAAGGTTAATTGTTTTAAAAGACTGAATATATATGTTTGTATGTTGTATTTTTGTTATTAACAAAAGCTGAATGGCGCCTGAAATTCCGAACAATTAATCGTTTTAGGAAGAGTTTTTGAAATATTAACAAGCTTATTTATTTGTATTGATTACGAATCCTTTGTTTTTAACTCTAATACAAGAAATGCAATACATATGTAAAGGTATGTAAAGGAAATTAATTATTATTATTTTTTAACAAAACACACAAACCTTTTTCTTCACACTAATCAAATGGTGGAAAGATAGATTTTTGTGTCTTAAGTCATTTGTTTTATAATTAACATACCAATGGTTGATTTGTAATAATGTATTACTAACATTTATGCACACAATTTTAATTAAGTTTTAGTATAATTCAAAAACAAAACAGTTTATTAAAACTTTAAAGAACTAGCCAGATTATTTAGTTTAACAGTAATGATGAAACCATTCGCAATTACATCCCCATTTTCTAAATTCGGACAATACGAACTGTACATTATTGCAAGTTTCTAAATCTTAAAACAATTGAAATGTATTATTTAATGTCGGGACGGCGCGAACGCCATTCCCGGCTACCAAAAATTTTACGCACGAGTTATTCACATTAGGAATAATCGCGGAGGTCAACTCAATCGTTAAGTGCAATGATTAAGCCTCACTCCGGGGGAACCGCCTTCATGATCACGGTTAACCCCTACGCCAGGTAAGTATGCTTTTTCCAATACAAACTAAACTACTTAAGGCAATGTTAACATTAACTAAATGAGAATTATTGTCAAGAAATGTGTGAATAAAATGAAAAGTGCATTACTACTCAAATACACAAAACCCACCCTGAAATACAAGATTTAAACGTTATGTTAGTGTATGTATGTTTGTGTTTTAATATGTACCTAGTTTGTATGTTCTATATATGTATATACACACATCCTGGTATAGAAGTTTTAAGAAATATACATATGTTGTATGTACATTTGTATGTAAGTAAAACAATCACTTACTTTTTAACAATATATATGTATAAATGTCCTATTTGGATAGGACTACTTAATACGGGGACCAATACTTCCCCAATATGTTTGACATATCTTTTTTTAATAAATTTAGAAAAAAAGTTTGAAATTAATAACAGAAATTATGGCTAAATTATATGCATACATATATTTCTACATTTTTTTTTTTTCGTTTCAACGTATGTATGTATGTGTATATATGAATATCTACGTTATTTATTAAAAAAAAAAACTCTAATTATTAACCTTTCAGTTAAATACCAGCATTAAATGAACATACTAAAATAAACCACTTTGGCTTTTTAAATCAGTTACAAGGTTTTAATTATTATTTAATATTATTTCTTAAAAAAAACTAATTAATATTAATAAATGAAATCTATCTAATGTATAGATAAATATAATTTAAAATTAAAGAGAAATATATTTAATTATATAGATTTACTTTAGATATCCGATACTAATATTAATAATTAATTTGTATCTTATCTGTATATGATATAAAAATTAAAAAAATATATATATAGATTTAATTAACAAGATCTCAACATACGATAGTAAACAGTTAATTTTCTTATTTTAGTTAGGTTTTATTAAAAAAATATATTAAATATATTAATTAAAACATTAATTTATTTAAAATAAATAAAATAAAAAATAAGAATTGACTTTAAAAGTTTTAATAGTTGTTCACGAAAGTTGTATAAGTTGTTTAAGATAAATACCTCTTTTTAAAGGAGTCAATTGTTTGATTGAAAAAAAAATAATTCTTCAATATTATTTTGTAATTACGACACAAGAATTATTTATTTTAATTCTCTGAATGAATGAGTGGATATATATATAAAACCCGTATTAATAAAAATTTGAAAATACTAGTTATTATTTTTTCTTCATTTCAAAAGATTAATTACAATAATACGATACATTAGTAAAAAAAGCTTTAAATAAATCAAAATAATATTTAGAGTAGATGCACATTTGAATAGAGTTAAAGTGTCTTAAAAAATTTTTATGACGTGTCCTCTGCTCATGTATTTTTTTTTCTTAAGTTTGTTGTAAATTTTTCTCATAATTCGACAATTTAAATATTAAAGTCTGACTTTTTTAGTTAATTATCTAACTGTGACTATCCTTATTCAATCCGCTGGTA
>MINK01187647.1:18886-34155 GCA_001735545.1 Phormia regina
ATATATATATATAACAAAAAATTAAGAATTTTTGTTTGTTAACAATTTTACAGTGTTTTTTTCTTTAATAACAATTTGCTAAATACAAAATTATTTGCACCAGACAGATGCCGCATACATACGTTTGTGAAAAATAATATAATGATCCTTTATTCAATAATCATTTTATGACATTTTATATCTTTTGGCAGTTTGTGTTTTAAATGTTTTGTTTCCTTCATGTATAAAACAGCTGCCCTTTTGTGTCTTAAGTCTTATGTTTTCTTTTGAAATTTAATTCATACGTATGTATATTGTGTGTGTATATGTATCTATGAAGTAGTACATTATTTTATATGCATTAATTTTCTTTATTTAACATTTAGAATTCTAATATTTATTTACCCGGTTGAGTAGTATTGATCATTATAATTTTGTCTAGTTTCTTACACCTATTTTTCTTTAAACACAACTTTTTGATAGAGATCATTAACTTGCATAAAAAGGAATATACATGTAGACGTACAAATTTTATGATAAATAGTAACAAATAGAGCAGCAAAAGAATATACAATATTTGATCACATAACAAAATAAAACCCAAAATCACTTCTAAAGAATTTAAGGTAGCCCTATGATCTTCCAACCATAAATCAGTTTGCTGTTCGGGTACTTTAAAAAAAAGAAAAACAAAATATTAAAATTTTTCAATTATTTTTTAACGTGTTTTTGCAACTAATTTACTTTTTAAACTTGCCAATTCTATGGTAGTATTGGTATCAATATTTAAGCAACTAAACACCTCATCCCAATGACCTTGCGTAGATAATTCCTTTAAAGATTTACAAATATTAGCCATAGTTGAATTGAATATACAAATTTTTGTAAAATTATATTTTGAATATATTCTGACAAACACAGACAAAAATTAATTTCCTCAATTTTTTAAATTTTCACTCAAGGCGTATTTATATGGTGAAGAAGTTGTTAGCCCAGCCGTTTTTTGTTTTGTTTTTTTTTTTTTCAGAAGATAATCAATTTAAAAAGTAAAATTTTTGTAAAAATATATTATAATATTATATAATTATGTTTGTGTGACTAAATTTTTTATTAAAAGATAAACCACGACTTTTTTTGTATAAAGAATATGTGCAGAATTAATTAAAGAGCAAATTTTGTAAATTATGCACTTTTCGAGCAAAATAAGCTTAATTTGGGATCAGTCGTATTTCTAAACATAAATTTATATTAATGCAAATCTTTCTTAAACCCGTCGTCATATCGGATATTATACTCTTATATCGGATATTATAAACTAACCAGACATCAGATTTAAAATACTTTGTATATATTCTTCGTTACAATATTTAATACATGTGTATTTCAGTAAGTGTAAAAATTCTATATATATATCTTCAGATATGAAAAAATAACGTTTTAGCATTTTTTGTTTTAATCTTTTGAATGTATACAAATCTTTAAAGTATTTCAGGTGACATTGACATTTGAAATTAATATTTTGTATAGTCTTGTATGAATATTAAAATTATTATAAGATTTCCAGAAAATTAAAAATGAAAACAATTTGATTTTGTTTTTTTTATATTTTCGCAAATATACATACCTTTGGAAAACGTTTATGATTTGATTATAAATAAAATATAAAATCAATGAAAACAAATAGTTTGTGTAATAAAAAATCGCTATAATTCTAATGTGTTTTATTTTTAAATTAAAAGTATATTTGACATTTCATATGACATAGACATTTTCCATTTGTCTTTGGAAAAATTAAAAAAGCACGAAAATAATTGGGGTATTCACACGGTCGTCATAAAGTCATATATCATGAATATAAAAAAACACGAAAAAATATGACTGCTGTGAACAATCCTCACAAGTTATTGTGCTATTGTAATATTTTTAACGATAATGCCAAAAATAAGTAAAAAATCTGAAATAATAGGCGGTTTGTGCGAAAAATACATATTGGACATTGTTATGGCTGATTCTAGTAAATAAGATAAGTAATAAGTAATCTTTTTCATGGAGATGATGACAATGAAGAATAAATAAATGAAATGTTCTTAACAAACGTTGCAAGTTTGCTCACTAAATGCAGAAGCATCCACTTTGGAGTTCCAAAAACGCTTATTGTAAGCCCCCGCTGTTGGCTTCTACAAATAATAACATTAGCTTGCTGTTTATTTAATTTTAAAAAATACAAACCTCTAACTCCCGTTTTGCCATCAAATATTCTACTAGACTTTTCTACATCCAAATTCCATTTAATTTTGGAGTTGGTGCACACACGTTTACATTTTGGCTTGAATAAAAACACTTCTAAATTTAAATAAACTAAATATATAATAAAATAAATAAAATCTTACCTGAGAATTTTCTAAAAATCTATTATTATAAAAATTTTCATGGCGTAAAAGAAATTGTTTAAAAACATAAACAGCTGTTGTCTAGGACTAAGCCGGAAATATTTTCTGACGGCGGTTACTTCTAAATACGTTCGGCGGCTGCTAGTCAGCTAACTAGTCGTCTGCAGCTGCTATGCTCAGGGTTGTCAGATTATTTTGAGTCTCTGTCGCCAAATTGTTAATCAGAAATCGCCAAAAAATCGTCAAAATTAAATTTAATATTTTTTACGAACAACTATAAACGACTAAAACATTTAGTGCATCAAATCAACAAAATCAATGATAATTTTAGTATCTAGTATTAATGAAAAAAATATTAATTTCAATACACTTTTCCGATATACAATTTTAGGTCAACCATTTTAAAAATGTATTATAATTTTAAATAGAATAATTCTAAAATTGTACAATTAATATTTGTCCTATAAAATTTATGATGAACTAATTTATGAACGTTTTCTTTTCATTGTGGCCCATAAAATCTTTATATTTATGTTTCAAAGATAATGGAAACAAATTGTCAAACATTTATTGAAGATATTTATATATTATTTTGTTAGTCTATGTTCATAAGCACCAATATTTCTGGCTGCAATTCTTAGTTCGTAGACGAGAGAGATAAAGTGAATGTAAATGTTTAATATTCCCTTCTCTCTCCCACCAACTAGGAATTGCAGCAGTAAAAATGGGTGTGTGTTTCCCGACTCAGATCAGTGGTTTTTAAAACGTATTTCAAAATTGTTAATAATTGTCTTATGTCAAAGACAAAATGTCATAAATTTTTTTTTTTTTACAACTTGCAAATATTACCGCATGATAATAAAAATCATGTTTTAGAATTTTTACACTATATATTTTGCAACTATGAAGAGATCAATAACTTATATGTGTTATATGTTTAAAGAAATATCTTTAATTTTATGTTAAAGAAAAAGGTCTCAACGACCGCCTAACAATCATTATACAGTCCCCTATATGAAAACCGCCGTAAAAAATACTTAAAATAAACTGGTAAAAAAAAAAAAAATAAATGTAATAGATTCACTTAGTAATACCTATTTAATAAAATTTTGAACATAAACCAAATAAATCGTCACCTTGTTAAAAATCGCCATATCGCAAAACGGAATTTTCAATCGCCAAGAGCAATAAACAATAGCCACATCTGACAGCCACGGCTATGCTCAGTGTTGCCATTTTAGCACTTTCAGTGATAGATTTAGCATTTCTTTTTGGCAAAAAGCATTAACATTTTTAAAAAAATGTGCTAAATGCTTTTTAGCATAATTTTGTTGAAAGAAAAAATTTTTTTATTTGAAAATTAATTTTTTTTAATAAATATATTTACCTAATAAAAATTTGTATTTAACTTTTATTTTTTGATCCCAAATACAATAAATATTTTAAAAAATATTTCAATGTTTCTATAAGTCATACTTTAAATCCAATAAAAAGGTCATTTACGCACATTCTGGAAGACCTTAACTATTGTTCATCTGATATAGATGTTATACGAATTCAATGGACTTATATTTCTAAACAATATTGGGATGTGAAATTAGATACAACAAGTAAAACATATACATAATTTAAATAAACCTAACAATCCGTTATATAGTACATTGTATAATGTACTTACTAAAAATCATAAAGATCTCTGTATATTAAATTTAATTAAATATATTTTATTTTTTAATGTTTATTATATAATAATTTCATTTGATTAATTTGAAATATTTGTTTTTTTTTTTTTTTGTGATATATATTCTATAAATATATTTATTATTTTTTAATTTAATTTTTATAAACTTTTTTTATGTAAACTATAAAAATGATGTAGTAAAATATTTAGCATTTTTTTATTTTTCTTGTGGAACATTTTAGCACTTTTTTTATTTGCGATTTAGCACATTTCTTAAATCATTTTCTGGCAACACTGGCTATACTGTCAAAAAAATCTATTTTCATCCCTCTCTTTCAACGTTTTTATTATCTCTCTTTACACTAGACATTAACTAAAATACTAAATATTTTCATCGTGCCAAAAAAAAAAAAAAACGTTTAGTTTATTATTTTCTGTCAACGTTTTTGTAACAAATAATTTTGCAAAGCGCGTGTGTATAATTTCATTCTAAATACAATAAAAATAAAACGAAATTAGCACGGAGTAAAGAAGTGAAATCATTTAAATACTTGTTTCAATGTCTGTCTATGTGTTTGCATGAAAAGAAATAATACCAAATTAAAAAATATAATAAAACGACCAAAACGAAAGTCTATACAAAGGAAATTCACAGCAAATAAGCCAAAGTATAAAAATAATAATAATTTAATATGAAATCATTAAATAAATGTTCTTTTCAAGAAAGAAGAAGGAAAATGAGAAAAAGAAAATTAAATAAGTGTTCAAAAAAAAAAAAATATATATATATATATATAAATTATAAAAAACAGGTTTAAAAGATATTAATATTTATAATTTCCAAAGAAGACAGAACAAAAATATTTGTAATTTTTGTTTTCTGTCTGTTTATATCTATTTCTCTTTTCCTGTCTGCCACTCAAAAATATTGTTTGTCCTGTTAACAGGATATTGTGTTAATAATAATTACCCTGTGCAAAAATATGACACAAATTATATTTAGTTGCATAATACAATTTAATATATTTTTTAAATATCTATATTAATGATGACGTCAATATTAGTAGTTCGTTTAAATTTGATGGAAATTATTATTTTTTTTAATCTTCTATTTATAAGAAGAGTATCGATGTAATTCATATTTTGTTAATTATTTAAATTGTTGTTCGTTTTGTTTTTTGAAAAGCGCCTGCGCAATTAGGTTGTTTTTATAAAGATTTAAAGTATTGTAAATAATATGAAGATTTTTATAAATGACGTCATTTTGCTAAATTATATTCTCTTTGAGATCATCATTGTTCAAAAAGTATCTGCTCTTTAAAGAAATATACTGGCAGATGTTTTATGAAAAGTAAATACATAACGGTTCTATATTTCGTTAGATGTGTAAATAATATATATATTTTCATCATTTTTAGTGTTAATTGTGTTATTATTTTTTATTTAATAAATTGGTACTTTGTATGTGAGATACATACATAGATACTTTTGCCGTGTTGACAAATAAAAATGATTCTTTATAGCGATTTTTGCATGAAGTATTGTGAATGTAGAATTCAAAAATATGTAAATTTTTAAAGTTATTTATATTATTAAAACCCGTTTTTCAAAATTTGAAAAGCTTTACGCACCGGTTACGATTTAAAAAATGCATATTTTGTTTTGTAACGTGCTTCAACATGTCAGCTGTTACATATAAAGCACATACATATGTATATATATTTGCATACATGTTTATTAAATACGGACGCATTTGCTTATATTGCTACCATTAAATTTACCACTTGTTCAACCCTCTCCTTTAAAGAGCATGTAGTTTTCAGCAAAATCAAATAAAACATTTATTTATATAAGAAAAAATCAACAATAACTTTTTATTTTTTTATGTAATTCAACAAAATTTGAAAAAAAATATACCACAAATATAATAAAGTATTACAAATGTTTGAATATTTCACACAAACCAATATTTCAGAATTTTATTAAAATTTATATAAAGAACTAAATGCATTATATAATAAATACATAATCATTACTACAGCAACATTATAATTATTAGGACCAAAATGTTTAAACTATTCCAAATTTTTAAACAATTTGGCAGTTTAAAAAATGTACTGCAACACCTAAATTCACGTTACTGGCAGTTACTTGTATTCTCATTTATAATCCATTCAATTCTCTCATGTATCTTTTTTTATAATTTTCTCTTTATGTCTTTAGTTTTTTATTCTTGTGATTTATACTTTTTGTAGAGACGTAGAGTTTCTATTGATACAATACTTGAGATAGCGTTGCCAGAATTATGATATTTTCGACCACAATAGAATTGATGAATTGATCTGCAGCCATATTCACAAAAAAAAAAAATAACCTATGTTTGAAAAAGGTTTATTAACTTTTTGTATGTTTTATTTTCATAAAAAAAGTTAGTAAACGTTTATCAAGCATACATTCTTTTTAATACGCCCGTTGATAAATAATTTCAAAAATATTATTACGTAATATTAAATTATTATATGCACATAAATATTGGATCGAAATATGTTCTGAATGTTTCAAATTTAGATGTTAAAATGGACCAC
Source organism: Phormia regina (assembly GCA_001735545.1). NCBI lineage: Eukaryota > Metazoa > Arthropoda > Insecta > Diptera > Calliphoridae > Phormia > Phormia regina. The sequence goes on from MINK01187647.1 coordinate 25,522, forward strand.
AAGTTCTAGTCTAAGGAATATGGACTGTGGTAATAAATTTCATAATATTTTGTTCCTCAAACAAGAATTAATATCTTTGGCAACGCTGTCGGAAAGTATTTCATATTTTGCCATTTTTGGCAAGTTGCTTTTTATCATACAAGTTTTTTTTTTTTTAAATAAATTTATCGTCAAAGATAAATAGGAAATCATATTTCTTAACAACAACACTAACAATAATCTGTGCCTTTTTATAAGGTAAAAATTAATGGAAAAATATTATGGTGGGTTGATATTTAGGAAGGTGAGAATATTTTAAACATCTCGTTCTAAATATAAAATTTACAAAGAGAATGTTTTATCCAAGTTGTTTGAATAAATAGAAAAATATTTATAGATTAAAAAATAATGATTTAAACAATTTACTAATTTAAATAATATATAAGTAGGATATATAATATCTTATTACTCACTAGAAGATTTTAATTGTTATTTAAAACCAATTCAATTTTAATATTTTGTGTTTATGTTATTATATGATATAAAAGGCACTAATTATTTTAAATATCCCTACTCATTTTATTTAGAATTTACAAGTATTCCCCTATTCTTGGCTTTTTTTCATCTATCCGTTATTGTAGTTTACAATTACAGTTATATAAAATTATGGTAAATATTGTAAATATTATGGTTGGTATTGGTTTAAAGAAATTTATAAAGGGTGTTTGTGCTAAAGGTAAAAAATAAATAATTAAAATGTTGATCAGATAATAAAATTTTATTCATTTATTATTAGAATTTCACATATAATTTTAAAAAATAATTAGTTTAGATAAAAAATAATACAAACGTTTTATATTATTTTTAGGAAATAATTCAATTTAATTTAAAAACAGAACACGCAAATAATTGAATTTTTATAACTTAAGCAAATTTCTATTATCATATTCATATATAGATAGATACTTTGTTTTTGTTTTGGATTAACTAAAAACTTTAACAACATATTAATTAATTTTAATATGAAATGTTAAATATTTCTCCAATATGAAAAGTTTTGTGTATTAAACATTTTTAAGTAGTGTATCTTTTTTAATAAAAGTAATAATTCTGGTTCATAAAAGTTAATTTCACCATGGGATATAGTACCATTTCAATTTTAATTACATTAACAATAAAAAGTTTTCTGGACCCTTTCATATTCATAATAACATCTATTACTGCAACACTCTACTCTAATCTTTAAATAATGTGTATTTAGTTAATGATTACATTAAACAAATTGAATTAGATACAATTTTACAAATACAACATTGAAAATGCTGCTGTATAAGTATTTCATGGGAATTTTCGCTATTTATAATGAAAATTTATTACGCAAATAAATGCCACCAGTAAGTCATTTAGAATATATCTGTCTGTCTGTCTCTCCATCCTCTAATTCCATGAAATGTTAAATAAAATACAACTTGAAAAGCTACTTGAATCTATTTAACTTTTGGTATTTTTTGAGCAGGAATATAATAAAATTAAATAAAATAAAGGAAATTTCTATTATGAGTAGTATAATTTTGCTAGGTATGTCTGTAGGTATATACATAAATATTATATACAAAACTCTAGCTACTTATAATAGTATCTATTAGTTACGAATGCATACAAAATATATACCTCCATTACACGCTAGTGTGTACTGGGAATATTTTTTATATATACATATAAACATACATACACATTCATATACATGCATATAAAATAATTAAGAAATTTAATACAATAAATGTAAATTACATAAAGAAGTAGTACAATTATTATTTTTGCGACACCCGTCTACAAACCACAAACAATTTTATTAAGCAACCATGTCTTTAATACATTGGTAAACTAGGAGAAATAAGCAACCGTTGAAATAAATTTACTTCACTTTGTTATTGATTATATTTGTAGAGAGAACACAAATGGACTTTGATTTTCAGATTTCCCGCCAAAACAATTAAATTTAATCCGAGAAATATCTCTATTACACTGTACCAAAATTTAGCAAACTCTTGAATTTTGACCGTAAATAATCGTTCTTAAATATATTGTGTGAAGTTTTAATAATAACTTAAAAATATTGGTTCATGTGATTTGAATTCTTTATTTATATTAGATATTATAAAATATCTCAGAAAATAAATTCTGAGTGTTTTTTCCAAAGTTAGATAAGAAAAACCTTTACAAGAGCTTAATTATAATTTCCATATTTGGATGAGTTAAAAAAATCAAATCAAAACGTTCAAAATTCACCACATCGTTTGTAATATCTTTTCGTGATGGTTTCTTGAAAAATCTATTTTTTTTTTCCTTGAAAAATTTTGTTAAAACCTGCAGAATATATTTATTTTTAATCATTCTTAGAATGTATAACTTCAGAATTCAAATCACATGTATTATTTTGTCTTTTTTTGAATTTATTTAAATTAATTTTAAAAAGAAATTACACAAGATGTCTAAAATTTATAATAACTTAAAAATTGTTCAACCGAATTCTTAATTTATGTTAGATGGAGAATATTTTAATAATATTTCATTAACCCTAATCGATATCCGAAATATTAACCAAGGAGTTTTTACAACAATCCTTGGTTAATATTTAAAAAAAAAATACCAGACAAGCGACTGTAAAATATTTCTAAAGATTTTCACTCATCAAATAAATTTTATATAAATTCAAAGAATTATTTTTACATGAATATTAAATTTGTCTATTTTTTAATATTACTAATAATTTACAATATCAAACGAAATATTTTGTAATTTAAGGAAATAATTTTGCTTTCCTTTTACACTACACTATTATATATTACAATCGTCTTCATAATCGATTTTTTTTTACGCTTTTATACTATATTTTTCGTTCAAATACCTTTGGTACTATATTAGTAATTACGAAATACTATTATTCTACTGAAATGCTATTAAACTGAACCATTGCCTTTAATTGTATGTAAGTATCTATAAAAAATACTCGTCATATACATATGTAAATACACATTTATTATATAGACATATTTATATGTACGTTCATATTTGATGCATTAAAAAGTATTTTACTATAAAGACGAGCACACAAATATTACGTTTTCTATTAGTATATCAAAAAATACGATAGAAAAATACTGAAATAATTTATACGGTTATATACAAATTTAATTATCTATTAGGTATATACATATTTATTTTTCTACATAACTTTGTAATGAGACTTTAAAAATAAGAAGTATTTGTACTACATTCTAGCTAACTATTTTAAATTTAATATAAATAAATTTGTATAATTTTGTATCAAAATTCTTCAATTGTATCTTAATCGTAAACAACATTTATCCCAAATTTAATGCACATAAATAAAGCCGGTATTTCTTTATTAATTTATTTAAAGGTATGTGATAAAAACCGATCGTTTTAAGCCGATGGATTTAAAAGTTGTGATGAATTTCGATCAATTTCGAAAATCATTTTTTTCAACAGTGATTTATATATAGAATATACAGCTCATGTGGTTTCTATCTCATACCTGATAAATAATAACATCACTATATCGATCATGTTTCAAATAAATAACTCACGGTTTATACGCAAATTAGATTAAGATATATATTTCATTATGTATATAAATAAAATATTAAGTAATCGTTTATATGGCGAAATATTCATTTTATTTTTATTTCCGAATAAAACTTACATATAAACGCTACAATAGTTAACTAATTAAAAGTTAATTTTTTATGCAAAAACTACTACACAAAATTATTAAATTATTATTAAACCAAATTACAAATGAAGCTCTTATACACAAGATTTCTTAACAAAATTTTATACGAATTCCTTTATAAAAATTTTCAATTTTAATAATTTTCTGTGAAATCATTTAATCGTTTTACTTAATTCAATTTTTTTAATTGCAATTTTACTTCTGTTTACTTCTTACTTTTATTAAAATAATTATTACTTTATTTAGTTTTAAAAAAAATTACATTTTTTCTTTTGTAATCCATATTTTTGTAGAACACGATTAACAAATACGAGTACATATTGTTTATTTCATTTAGAAAAAGTTTTTTTTTTTTATTAAAATTTTAATTTAATAATTCATAGAATAGATACGTTGTTTTCGAACAAAATTCCCATCAAAATGATAAGAGAAAAATAAACAAATACTGAGATTTCCAGAGATTTTAATGTTGTACTTATATGAGTGAGTAATTTTGTTTATTTAATTTAAAATATTTGATGTCATTTTACTTAACATTTTTATTTATTGGTAGTTCTTCTGTGCAAACATGATTGTTCTTTTACAAATAAAAATAAAATGAATTTACTTTTTGTCAGCAAAAATTTTAGAAACCCTGATATTTATTTGTTAAATGTGGTGATTTAAGAAACTCTTAAAAAAATGGCCTCAATTAGGCAAAATGTCATAAATAAAAAAAAATAAAAAAATTATAAATATTTTGCAATATCTTATTTTAAGGCAATGCGTATTTTTATTTTAAAGAAAAGCAATGTTTTTCAATATAAAGTTGATATAAGAATTAGAAAATTACAATAATTTTAGTTTTTCAAAATTTTCATCAATTCATATATGAACAGGGTACAAATTACTTATATCTTTCTAAACAAAACAATAAAATGTCACAAATATTTTGAATTCATTATTATAGGATGTGTTAATATTTGACACTCATATTATACGATTAAAATATTAAAACCGAAAAAATGGTTGATTCGTGTATGCATCACTGTATTTATAAAAATAAATAAATTTTTTCTACTCTAAATATTTGTTTTATCACTAAATTAAGAAATTGTATTTTATAGAATAATTAGAAGAGAAGGTGATAGCGTAAGTTTCGTTTTCATATAACCTAAAAATACAAATGCACTTTGTGCATTGCACGAGTATTCTTTTTTTTTATTATTTCATTCTCATCATAGAGATTTTTTTAAAGCCCATCACTTTTGTTTATTAATTATAATACTAAATTTTCATTTAAATAAATTTCTATACTAATGATGTCATTTTTTCGAATTTATTATATATACATCAAATTATTTGCGAGATATATATATATATATATATATATATATATATATATATATATATATATATATATATATATACTATATATATATATCATCATATTATAATATACATATATGATATATATATATATATGTATATATATAATTATATATATATATATATATATATTATAATGTATATTATATATTATATATATATATATATATATATATATATATATATATACATATATATATATATATATAATATATAGTATATATATAATAATTACATATATATATACAGCTATATTATATATATTACATATAGTATATATATTATACATATATATATATATATATATACATATATATATATATATATATATATATATATATATATATATATATATATCATATACTTATATATATATATATGCATGAGAGGTTATAGCTATTTTTGAGCTTCAAAATACCATAAATAGCACTAAATTCAAATAGAATATATTATTCTGATAATAAAAAGCATTTTTTAACAAAATATTTCGCTCATTTTTCAATTCTCTGAAAGGTCTGTTGATGAATATGAATATTATCAAAAGATTGCATAAAAATTTATTAACCCTAGTATATCCTATGTTAAATTTTGTACACATATGTACCTTGTAAATATTAAAATATGGGTCATTTTTAAGTTTAAAAGTCTTAAGTGAATTTTTTAGGCGGAATCTACAATAAAAATCTACTATAACTATACATATCTATTTGTACACCCCAATGCGATCTCGTAATATTTTTCAATAATTTATAAAGAATAAAAAAATTGATTATATGTAGTTTGTTGCTTTACCAGTGCACCAAGAACAACTTAATTTTCTTCCTTCCCCAATTCATCTGACTTAAAAATCCCCATCGAGACTGTTGGGATATTTTTGAAACGTAAAGTCTTGTGTAGCGGAAACTTTACGTCGAAGCAGGGATGAACTAAAAATTGCTTTGGAGGATAGCCTGGAAGGAAGATATCTCCAGATGAAACGAGAAAATTTTGGTCCGATCGATGCCCAGAAGATTACAGCGCCGTGATAGATGCAAAAGGAAGGACCTTACAAAATTATATAAAATTTCAATATAAGTAGTATAATAAGTAGGTGCATAGATTACTAGCGTACAAATACTTTTGTCCCAATGAATTTTCATTATTTTGCCATTTTTTTAAATAAATGTGTTGGATATTATTATTTTTTTTATAACTTAATTAAATAAAAATATATTAAAAATAATACTGCATAGGACAACTTTAAATTTCTTTATAAACCTATTGGAAGGTATACGAATATATGAGCTGCACCAAATAGTTTTGCTCCCTAAACTGTTATGTTAGCATATTTTTAAAATAAATTTTGCAAATTCCAAAACTGTAATACAAATAAATGTTTTTTATATATATTTGATAATATCATTTATTGCTGTAATTTTTTCTTAATATAACGTTATGAATAGTTTTAATTACACTTTTACAAATAATTAACAACAAAAGAACATTCAACAGTGTATATCAAATTGTAATCCAATTTATTTTCCTATATGTATTTTAGAAACATTTACTATACTATATACACGCATGAGAAATTCAATAAAACTGAATTAAAACCATTTTAGTTCGTTCATACGCTATAGAGGGTTTGGTTAAAGTAAAAAAGTCTCCAAGTTTTTCAATCCATTCGATGAGAATATGTGCTTTTTTATTTTCCTTTTACCCATAGATACAGATACAAAAGTGGACGTCTATGTTAAATGTTTTTTATATGACTCATTCATTGCGAATGTAGCATCCATTTCAGATGGCCATAGTTGATAAACAAATAATACGTATTGATACATACATATCTGTATGTTGTATTAGATGTAGAAATTCATACGTAAATTACGTAGGTGGAATTTCTAAATACGTACGCGTACTTGTACTTTTGTTGTGTTTCTGTGGAAGGAATACAAAACATTCAGATACAAATATTTAATTTTTATGAGAAAATTCTATTTTTGTATGGTCAACCAAAACGCGTCCAACATGTTATTTTAGTTTTTTTTAGCTGTGAGTTTTTTATTTTTCTTTCTTTTTGGCTTAATAGAATATTAAATCACTTGTCTGTTGCATCAGTTTCGATGTTTTATAAAGAAATAAATATAAATTAAATGTTTTCAAAAGAAAAAAAATCATAAAAAACATTTTTTAAAGTATTGGCAACAAAAAAACTTATAAACAATTAGCTCTAAATTAACGATTCTTTCGAGAAAATTTTACAGGAGTAGAAAATAAAAAAAAAACTGTATAGGATACTTTTTATGTATCGACAATTTTTCATGTCTATTTTGCTCCCATTAATTTAATAAATTTTGAATTAAGTACTTGAAAAATATAAATACCTTAGATTTAATGATTGCAGTATAATATGTATTTATCGATAATTTCGTCAACTGTGACATCATATTTCAGAAGGAAAAATCGTGCACTTTATAAGATTTGTATTTACAAAAAGGTACATGCATATGACATATTTACTAGTGCACTAGAGTAGAGCCAAAACGAATAAACTGATTTAAATTTTTTATTTGTATTTAATTCTTGAATTTAACAAGAGTTATTTAATGGTTGTAGTATTTGGGAGGACGTCACATTATAGCCTTAGCAGATTCGTATTAAATTTAAATTTATTTTACAATTTTCTTTTACAAATTTTTATTTTGTTTAAACAATTTTCTTCTATGAGTCAAATTAAAAACCAATGCTAATAAAAAATTCTTTTACGTACAATTATGTATAAATGTAAATTTTCAAGTCGAATCACAGAAATCAATTGAAGGGTCGGTAGTAGAAAACATTTAGTTGTATTGGGTCGATTTTTTAAATAATGGTTTTAGAATATGTCCAAAACAACTTTTATTAGTTACAAATAGTTCAATTACAAAAGTACACGCAAGTTAACTTCTCTAAAAGCAAAAAAAAAAAAAAAGAAAAAAAATATCCAACACTCAACTCTGTGGATGAGAGGGTGTTCATGTTATGCAGATGTTCGCAAAGAAGTAGTTCCACAAACGTTACGACAGTTTATAACTACGTCAAGTATCGCAAAAGTATAAGTTGATAGTTATTTGTAATTTAAAAACTGAACGTAAAAACGTGAATTACGTTCTGCGTAACCCAACCACAGAATTGAAAGATTGATTAATCGGGATTTACATCACAGCAAATTTTTCTTGCGCGCAATTCTGACTTTGTAGACTAGAGAGAAGGTAAAGAGAATGTAAACCTTAGTCGTTCTCTTGCTTGCTCTCTCACCTCTATAAACACAGACATTGCGGCAAGAAAAATTGCGCAAATTTAATAAGGACAATTAAATATTTAATAATATTGTTGTTGTCCTCTTGTTATTGTTAAAAGTTTAAAAAACTTTGTCCGGCCATATTCTGACGTATTTGTTATACATGCAAATTAAGCAATGCAAAGAAAAATCTTCGATCCGTAAACTGAAAATATACGTTAGATTCAGAGATCCACTTTCTAATGCCGATTAACTCTGTCCGTCTGTT
>MINK01187647.1:40175-66153 GCA_001735545.1 Phormia regina
TATATATATATATATATATATATATATATCTTTAGTAAAGGCTTTCCTAATTTTTGATAATTTAATATAGTTACAAAATAAGTATGTTTTCTGTAATGATTATTTTGAAAATGATGATTATTTAAATTTAAATGTTAATAAAATAAAAGCAATTTTTTTCAGAAGTTATTTTTATTACATTACAAAACAATAACTTGTTAATAATAATTATTAAAAAATTCAAAGTAAGTTTTTATTATTATTATTTTTTTGTACAAAGAAGCACTCATTGATACTACACAGATATTATAATCAAATACTACGTACTTTACTATTGTTTTGTTTGTAATTTTCTTATACACTTGTCTTCGTAAACAAAAACATTAAACTTTTGTACCACAACAACAAGAACATTGTGGGCAAGTTCATATGGTCGCAAAAAGTAACAACAATAGCTCTGATGAAAAGGAAAAAAGTTGACTGGCACTGTTTGTTTTTAATATATTTTGTCTTTCCTCTTATTCTACTATTCCAACATTTTTTTATTCTTTCATGCATATTTTCCATTTAACACACACATATATGCCGCCACCACTACAAGTGAATCGCCTAAATGAGAGTGAGAGAATTGAGATAAGAAATTGAATAAATAATAAAACGACGAAAATATTATTAAAATAAAGATTAGAAGAATTTTTCATTTTGACAAGTTAACAAGTTAAATGAAGGTGTACAAAAAATATTTCAAAAAAATTCGTATTAAAAATTTAAATAATTTAATTAAATAAGATTCTATTCAAAATTAAATTAAATAATAGGTGTTGTATTTTCAAGTTCTTTTTTTTTTTGATGATTTTATTTTGAGTGCTAGTGAATTTAAGAAAATTGAAATAGAAATATTTTCCCTACAATAGAAAAGGAAAAAGAAAAAAGTTGCAATAAAAATGGTATTACGTTCGGGCATTATTTTACCATTTCAATTTCGAGATACCAAAAAATTATTAATGATCGGAGTGCCAGAAGAGAATCGAGATTTAAGTATTTGGGACTTGAAAAATGTCGGTGAGTGAAGAATTTTCGTGTTATAAATTTAATTAATTCAAATTGCATCGCAAATTCCTTCTATACATTTGCAATGTTTTCCTGTTTTGCCCGTCCGTAGCCGCTCTTCTCCTTTCCTTATCATAATCATTCATATACCTAACATCCATCCATCCATCTATACTTACACCATGCCCCATAATATAAAATTTTTCTTTAGACTTGGGCAATTCAAGTGTGTATACAGTGCTATTAATTTTTACTGTCTTCATTTTGGCTATTCATATGTGTATGTGTGTCTGACTATCAGTCCGTCCTCCTGTTCTATAGTAGTTTTGTTGTTGTTTATTTTAGTTTATTCGTGTGCAGTGCTGTCAATTAGACTTTTTAAAAGAAATAACTTCAACTATTTTATATAATGAATTTCAATACGTAGTAGGTATTTAAAAATAAAACAAATTATATTGTTTTTGTGGAATCTTAATTTAAAAATGTTAATAACAGAGCTAAAGATACATATATAATATTAATGAAATGTAATTATACCAGGTGTATATACATATGTGTATCAATCTTTCTATTAGTTCCAGAGTAATTTGCAGAATAATATTTGTGGCAGACTTGTTGCCAAATGTTTATGTCAAGAAAATACATCTTTTCCAATAAACAAATATATGTTATACTTTATTCAAGCCAAATTTATTCTATTAAGGGCCTGTTTCAGCGCAACAATAAAATTGTTTGAAAATAAAATTTGTATGAAAACTATAGTATACTAAAAACATATTTTCAAAAATTAGTCACTTTAATACAAATTTTATTTTCAAACAATTTTATTGTCGTTCTTAATCAGACCCTTAAATAAAATTATATATAATGTATCTATTTGAATTCGAATTTTCTGATTCAAAATTAGTTATCATAATTAAAATAAGTTTTATATATTGCTAGAAAATGGCAGCGATTTTAAAATTTTCGCATTGTCAACATCGATTGTGTGTTGTTTGAGTGTTTTTACCCGCGTTTTTATTATTTTTGTATTTTGTATTTCTTTGGTCTGTCAAAGTTTATTATTGTCTGAGTGTGTTGTTTTTTTGCTTCTATTTTTAACTTTTTATTTTTAAGCTTCTATATTAGTGCTGCCTTTACTACTACTGCTGCTATCTTCTACATATTTCTATGTGTGTATATATTTTTTATTCGTTTTATTTTTGTTGTTTCCATTTCTTGCTCTTCTATTTCATATATTGTACCATGTTGTCCGTCCATCCTCTATCGTAAACATCATCACACACACACACTCACTAGACATAAGAACATGTGTGTGGCTTATATTATTATTGTTTTTAATTTTGTCTTATTATTGTTGTTGCTGTCATTTTAGTTATTTGTACATGTTTTATGTAGAATAAACTGTTGATGTTTTGTTTTGTACTTGTTTTCATTTAATTTTTAAAACATATTTTTCTTCTTTTTTTTTGTTGTTGTTTACAGTACGTGCTGCTTTTGGTATTTACAATTTTGAGTTTCGCAACAAAAAGATTGGTTTCAATATACCCGATGAACTACTGTTGCAGTATTTAGCGCAGCGTCACGATTTAACTAATTTCGTTATAGAAATTGGACAGGGTAAGTTTTATTTATATATTAACGATTTTAAAAATAAAAATTTTAATAAACACGTTCTGGTAGCCGGTAAATCTTGTGTTACAACTTCCAAATGGGATTCCAAAGTAAATATAGAAAATATATGAAATGTATTATTAATATAAATATAACCTTTTTTATTTTAAAATCGAATTGTTAAGTAATTGTACAAATGAAACGTACATATGTATGTAATTGAATGAATTATACCAGTTTCGATTTGAAAAAAGAACGCTAAATATAACTTTCTCGACAGAAATCTAAGAAACTTTGATTTGATTTTTAAAATTGTGTTTCAATCAGTTTAAAAGATATGTTTCGTTCAATTAAATAGAGATAGAAAATTCTGCACTTTATTAAGGACATTAATTCCAAAACTGTTTGTATTGCTAATTATAAAAATTTAATTTTTTCCCCTAATTTAAAATTCATATTCTGCAAAATTATACAAATTTCAATAATTTTTAAAAAATACCAAAAATAAAAAAAAAAAAAAAAATCGAATTTTGATCAATTGTGATATGAATACCTATCTATGTTCATATGTATATGCCGCAACACAAGCATTTTCTCTTAAATATTTTCTATCGATTTTGCACATATTAAAAAGAAAACAACATACCTATTTTAAAAACGCTTGTATTTCTAAGATATCCTCTTTTAAGATAATGTTTGTGTCTATATATCAAAGCACATACAATTTTTATGTTCTTTCAGGTGGGTCAAATATTTAATTTATTTGTTTAAATTAATATACAAATACAAACAAAACTCAATTATTCGTATAAGATGCCAGCCGGATAACACATGAGAACCTCAATTTACAAAAATGACGTTGAAAAGTTTGAGCTTTTAACATATTTCATAAAAAATCGAAAATTTACTACAAAAATCATAATTTTAACATAACTCCGAATTTTACATTTAATTAATTTTACCGAAAATTAGAATTTTCACACACAATTAAAAATTGTATAAAAATCGTATTTATACAAAATACGAAATTTTATAAAATATGCACCAAAAATTTTATTTTCACCAACAATTCAAAATTTTACCAAAAAATTCGTAATTTCTACAAAAAATTTAAGATTTGTAAATTTAGTCAAACATTCGATCTCCTTCAAATATTTTTTTCTTCTTATGAATACTTTAAATAATATGATGAACTAATGTAATGCAGTATCAAGGTATCATCTCCAGAAAATAAACTATTAGATTTTTAGAACATAACAAAGTATATTACAATATAATTCATTAGCAGTCAAGGCTCAACTACATAGAATACTTTCGCTTCAAATGCGACTGATATCTATGCAAGGAATAAATGATCTAATCGTTGCATTATTTTGTTATTCAAATTTTAAATAATAAAATATAAAAATGAATAGGTAGTAAATTAAATTTTACTTTATTTAGAACTTTTAATGATGTACTGTTATAGTAATTGTTGCAACCAATACTTACTTCAACATTTTCAACTTTTCTTCTATTAGAAGGCTTTTTGACTTCGAATAATATGAAGCCATATACAAAAGTTTAATGGTATAATTTTATTTTAATATTATTTAAAATTAAGTTTTTATGCAATTAAAAAAGTGTGTATAAATTAATATTGTATAAAATTATTTTTATTAAATAGAAAATTGTTTACTTGTGTTCTAAAATAAATAAAAAAAAAAAAGTAATAAATCATCGAAGGACTTGTACAAAATAAATTAAAAAGTATACAATCAAAATAGTTCGATGTTTTGTTTAAGTACGTCCATCCCGTTTAATTATTGCTTGTAAGTCTAGAAGTTTATATTGTCTATTAAAACGCAGCATTTTAAAATGCTTTTTCTTGCAGGCAATGATGATAACATGCTTAAGGACCAACTCAACTATGAACCATCATGTTCACAAAAACTCATTGTACCTCTGCCGCAAAAATCAAATGAATCGACATCGAATATAGATTCACCCATAACAGCAGCGCAAATGCAACAAATATATACGAACAACAATAGCGTTGGTGCTATAATGAGTAGAACACGTTCCCCCTTGGATGTGGTAGAAAATCATTCGGAACATTCGAGTAATTTAGAAACGGCACATAAGATACGAGTATCACAGGTGTATAATGAAAATACACCAGAATCGTTAACACAATCAATAGACCCTATGGATATAATACCTAAAGCTGAGCAGGATGAAGCAGAAATGATGGATTCGAGAGATTTGCGTTACGAAAGACATCAGGAAGTAATGCAACAACAATTACAGCATCATCAACAACAACATCAGCAGGAACAACATCAACAGCAGCAACATGAACAACATCAACATCAACAACAACAACAACATGAACAGCACCAACAGCAGCAACAACAGCAACAGCAAACTCAACATCCTCATCAACACCAGCAACAACAACCACAACAACAGCAACCACCATTACATCATCAGCAATTACCGCAACATTTTGTTGCAAATTATACACATCATAGCATGATAGCTCCACAAAATAATACCTCAATATCAGCAGCTTCTCCGCCACCTCCCACACAACTAAATCAGGCTGCAACTGTAATGCAACAACCAGCGGTTGCAAATATACAACATTCTACACCCACCTCTCAGTCACAATATTCACCATCTATGATGAATCGCTTTCGAAGTGGGTTTGAATTACAATTCATTTTTGTATTTCTAATATAATTAATTTCTTCCGTTTTTATTTACAGGACGTGGCGAACGTATGTCAAAAGACCAAAAAGAATTGTATGTGAAATTTTTTGAAGACAATCCTTGCATGTTAACTCAACGGCGTAATGATGTTGTACTGGAACCCTTATGGAACAAATTGGCAAATTTATTAAATAGTGTACCTCAGGGAGCCGTAAAAAATGTAGAAGAATGGAAACAGGTTACTTCTGTTTTTAATTGTGTTTCATGAAACAAATATTAATCTATTGATGCATTTTTAGACCTTTGATGCTTGGCGTTATCGTGTTTTCATGTACACTCGCTACAATTCTAAACTAGCCGGTGCTGCCGCCCAAAATCCTAAAAATTATAAACCTTTAACACCCACCGATCAACGAGCCTACGCCATGTGGACTAGCCATAAGAGTACTGCACCTCAGGATTTTGAAAAAATGGAAATGTTTCCTAGCCTCGATGAATCCCAGCCTGACTACGATTACTGATTAAGATATAAATCTTTAAAAGAACTCTAAGTTCATTTATCTTTCAAAGCGTTTACCGCTGAAACGCTTAAAAACCCACTTGTTAAAAAAAAAGAAAAAAGTCATATTTTTATAAATTACTTTATAGATTTACTTTTAAATAAACACTTTGTTAGTAAAAGTGAAATAAATTTGTAAATTGTACATAAATAAAATGCAAAATGGATGTACTTAAATAATTTATTAATATTACAATTGAATTTTGAGGAGAGATCTCTGTATAGAAAATTATTTTCAAATAAAAATGTTACCTTTATGATGACAATCATTTCGAATATTTGAAATCGACTAAAATTCACTTTGAAACGGTAGTTCTGATTTACTTGATTTGGGCAGAGTAAGATAAAAATTAAAAACTTTTTTTTATTCGACATTTTCCTTCACATATTATAATTCTATTGCTTTATTAATTTTCTTTTCTTGTAATTTTTTTTTAATTTCAGTTTTTGATCCATGTAAAGATAACTATCACACTTTAATATCAAATTGTTTTTCCTGCCGTTGTGGTTCTACCCAAAAGCAAGCTTTAGATTTACACGAACCCTCAAAAACTACAGCAACTAACACTGCCAATAATGGACAAGAACAACAGACCCAACAGCAACAACTTCATAAACTTCATCAGCAACAATTGCAACAATATCCACAACAAACGAGCAGTGCTTCCAATTCACAACATTCACAAAATAATGATGAGCCACCACCTTTAAAAATACGCATTACTAATGTAAATACACTGCCGCCTTCAAGTACAATGTCAGTAGACAACACTACAGAAACAGAACAAATTGAAATTGAACCTAAAATAGATTACGATGAAGTGTCATCACCGCCCCCCGTAACACACCCTGCACTGCATCAGCAGCAACAACAGCAGCAACTTCATTCAGAACATCAACAGCAACCACTATTACACCATCAACAACCTTCACAACAACAACAACAACATCATCAGTCTGCTTTGCACGAATCACAAACTGCCCAAGCCACAACGACGGCCTTATCTTTAAGCTCATCAACGTCTGCTTTAAATTTGCACAATAATCCTGATACCGACGAGGAAACTTCATACATGGAAAGGGAATTACAAGAACAAGAATTGCATTTAGAACGTATGCATGAATATTTTATGCAACAACAGCAACAGCATTTACAACAACAACAACAACAGCAGCATCAACCTCATATAGATGCCCTAATGCAAGAATCATCCTCCTCAAATAGTTTAAGACGTAAGTTAGTATTTTTACGATGACTTTCAATGCATTAACTTTTGTGTTTTTCAATTATTTTCACTTCCCTCTTAAGAACGTAAAGAACGCATGTCAAAAAAGCAAAAAGAAGTTTACGTGAACTTTTTGGAACAGCATCCTGTTATAAATGAACATAGACGCAATGATCCAGCTTTAAATCGTTATTGGATTAAATTGGCTGATATATTGAATTCTGTACCTCAGGGAGCTGTTAAACACGTAGCCGAATGGAAGCAAGTGAGTATATTACGATTGTGCGTGTGTAAAAGATTACATATATTATTATTATTATTATTATTATTTTTTTTTTGCATTTTATAAGCAAGAACAATTGGTAATATGAAAAAATATTTATCTCCCAATTTAAATTTACACAGAAAAGTGATTAAAAATTTAAAATCTTTTTAATAATTGAGTAATTTGCTAAAGAAAAAACGAGGTTTTGTACATAGATGCTACGTAAATTTGAATTTAATATTTTTAAGTTTGAGTACAATTATAAAAAAATAATTAGAGAATGATTTTTCTGTCAGACACTATTTAATTGAATTTACTTATTTTATTTACTGTTTCAGACTTTTGATAACTGGCGTTATCGTGTCTTCCTCTATGCTCGCTATAATTCAAAAATATCGGGAGAAGAGGCCCTTAATCCCAAGTGTTTTAAGCCATTAACATTAACGGATAAAAGAGCCTACAATATATGGATACGTAATCCAGACACCGCACCGCCGGATTTAGAACAAATGCGCAATGTTTTTATGAATTTAGAAGAAGCTCAACCGGAATGAACAAATGGGAATGAATCGCTTTAAAAAAATAAAAAACAACTAACTATCGTGCTATATTATTAAATTGAACGCCATTTTTTCTTGTGCTAATATAATATCACTATAATTATTATAAATAATATAATATAATTATTACTATATACATATACTATTATCATAATTGTTGTCTGTTTAGTCATGTAGTTTATATATTTTGTGTTATTTTATTTATATTTATAATTTGTTTTAAATAATATATTAATGCTCAATAGTTAAGATGCTTTATTGTTTTTTTATATATATATTCTATATATATTTAAAAAGTAAAAAAAAAAAGAAAACAAAAACATTTATTTATGTTGATATATTTGTAAATATACTTTAAATTTTAATTTGTTTTTTTGTAAATAAATGTAATTTTACTTAAAAAAAAAGTCGGTGTTAGTGCAATTTCTTCCAACGGCGTCACAAAGTAATTTTCAATAGTTTTCAAAATTTGTTGAAAATACTAGGCTATCAGAATTTCAGAAATATAGCAAGGTGCTTTCATTTAAAAAATCACAAGCATAGTTTTAGGCTGTTAAAGGTATTTAATGCACCCGGCAACTTTACATGTAAACAGGGTGTTATCTATCTAATATACAGGTTATGCCTAAAAGTATGTAAATCTATTTTGTACATTATGTTTTTCTAAGATCCTAAACATAAACAAGAAAAAATACGTTATGATTAAAATTTTATTTAATTTCTTTCCAAAACAAGTTTCTTTCTTAAAGTATTCATACTTACAGACATTTTAGTTTTATGAAATAAAATAAAACATAAATTTATCATATTTTTCTTCATATACATGTATACATATTTCTTTTTTTATTTTATTTTTTTCATTCACAACATTTTCACATAATTATTTTCATATTTTTTTTTGTAATAATTATAATTCTTTTTCTGTATTTTTTTTTCTCAATAATTTATAATGAAATGTGTTTAAATTGTTAATTTAGCAAAACTTAATTTGCCACTTTTATTGCATGATTTATTTTTTGTTATATTTTCTTTATTTCTGTTAATTAAATATATGATTCTATAGTTCTTATACACTTTATGTAAATTGTTTTCGGTTTGTTTTATTTAATTTTTTTTTTTTTTTTTACAATAAATATTATTTTGTATTTTATTTTATTTCATCTTTTTATTATATTATTGTTTTATTTCAATTGTTTTTTAATTACTAAAATGTAACTTTTTTACTTTGTTCTTTGTATAAAAATGTTTTAAACTAAAAACTTAATATTTTGTTATATTTACTGGTTTTTAATTGTTATATTAATTTAAACAAAAAACTAAAATTAAAATAAATTTTATTTAAAAAAAAAAATCTTGTTAATATTTGCTTATTGTTACTATCTTTTTTTTTAATACAAAATATACAAATCACTTAATTGTTTAACTATAATATTTATAATGTAAATAATTTTCATATAAGTATATTTGTTTTATTATTTTTAATTAATGTTAACATGGTTTTACAATTATTTTGTTTTAATTTAATGTTTTTTTTTTTTTCTTATTTAGTATAAAGTTGTTATTTAATAGCTATTAATTATTCCATTTTTAACTACAGTTTAAGTTCGTTTTTTTTTTTAATTTTTTATTTATCTATTGTAACAACTTTTTCAATAAAAATCGTTTAATTGATTTCATTTTGTGTGTCTGAATTTAATTTTTAAGTAAAATGTTTTTATATATGTTTTTTTTAATTATCATAATTGTTTACGTCTTTAGTACTAAATGAAATCAGGCCGTTAAAATTAGATATTTTTATTTTTTTTTATTGGTTTCGGTGAATTCAGCAACTCTAAATAAAATAAAATACTAAATGGATTTTAACAGTTTTAACAATATTAAGACTTATATACGAATTGGTATTTCAAACTTTAATGATTTGTTGGATAAATAGTTGATGTTTTCAAACATTTTTTTTGCCGTGTAAACTTACAATTTATGTCTTGCAACGATGTCAGAAAAAGCATTGTCAGTAAATTGTAACACAATAATATTGTTAGACATCTGGCTGTTAGACATTTTCTGAACATTTTTCTGCCAACATTGTCAGATCTGACAACTGTGTTACGTAGCTTAACATTAGAAGTATAAAATGAATATTTAACTTTCGAATAAAATTTGTAAAAAAAAAAATTGATATAAAAATATTTTTTAATTTACAATGTTATTTTGTAAATCACATCACATTAAATTTTTTTAAAACATAATGATTTTTAGACAAAAATCCATAAAGGCAAAATAAAACAATTTTTCATTTATTTATTTTTCTTTTTCATTTGTATTTAATTGTCGCATTAATATTGGAAAAACAGACTACTTTACAACATTTTTTTTTAATTTTTGGTAGGGATTTTTTTGTTGAAATTTAATCCAAAATACAAGAATATTTTATATGAATTCCAAATTTGTATCAAAAACATTGTAAGATTCTTATATTAAATGGAATTTAATACGACGGCTTAAGGAAATTCTGAAAATAATTTTTGCAATAAAAAAGTATAAAAAAGTAAAAAATAGTTAAGAAATAACAACAAATATTTTAAGTTAAAAATATCTCTGGTTTTAATAAAAAAAAATATTTAAATTAAAAAATGGGTCTTGGTTACAACTCGTCTTAATGTTTATAACTAGGAATATATAATAATTATAATTAAATACAATAAAATTAAAAACAATTTAATTAATAATTAATAACTAATTTATAAAACTATAAAACTGTATAATAATAATAATAATAAAAAAAATACGAATTCCTGAATATATTTTATATTTTTTTACATAAATAATCAAAACAACTTGTAATTTATATGTTTTATTTTTTGCATTTAATTATGTAATTTACCAATTAGCGGTGGTCACAATTCTCATCATCACAAAACAAATTTGATTAAATTAATTAATTAATTAATCATTCTTTTTTATACATGTTTATTACAACTCACCGTCCATTACGTGTATCATTATCCGTTTCGCATGTAAAAATACTTAAACTTTGTAACCCATATTGTGTGGTGAAGCTGGCGAGGATGGTGTCTTAACTAAACAAGCTTGCGTTGTGTTTGCTAAGGCTGCATCGTCTAGACTATCTAAATCTAGTGCTGTGTCAATCATGGTGGTGTCGTGTAGAATACGCAAACGATTCGAACTTAAATCGCTAGCCGAAGACATTTTTAATTTGGCATTGTCCGTTGTTGAAGCGTTACACGTGCTATTCGCAGCTAAAGACGTTGATTTCTTGGGCGTTTGTAGGACATCGGGCACATTAGAGTTATACGCTATCCTTGTGCTATATTTACCTTTATTATTTTTTGGTTGGGCTACAAATGATGCTGTAACAGGATCGTCTAAATCCAGATCATCACACAGTAAAGTGGATGGTAAGTCTATGGCATTACTACTAATAGATGGCACAACACCTGTATTGTGTAAGGACTTGCTGTTGGCAGCAGCATAAGAAATAGAATTGTTATTGGGGGTGGTGGCCGAGGTCGAAGTACTGATAGTGCAGCTAGTAGAATGAGTGAGAGGTTGGGATCTTTCATCGATCAAATTGGAATACACATGAAGATTTGAAGTATCTTGTTGTTCATTACTGGCAACATTACCAGATGTTGCTGCAACGTTTGGTATGTTGCTATACATGTTCTCCGTCTGTGATATAGATTTGGGAAGATTCTCTGTTATCGGTGTGCCCATCATGGCAGCTGCCAGTAAATTTGAGCCACTAGCTGATAGAGAAGGTATATCCGTTAGCGGTGATGTAGCTGGTGTAGTATTATTTGATTGTGATGAATCCATATAACCATTAAATAAATTATTATAACTGTCGGAGAGGTTATGACGTTCGCGTGCTTTACTTGTAGCAGCTATGGCAGCAACAGCAGCCACCACCTCGGTTGTACCTACTACCACAACTTCTTCATCATCCAACGTTTCCGTGCTTAAAGCCAAGGTATTTGTATTGCCCAATTCCACATCATCCAATTCATCACCCGAACTACCATCACCTAATCTATGCTTATGATGTCTAAAGCGTCGCGATTGATTAATGCCCTGTAATTGCTGATGTGCAGGTGTATCCATTTGGGACAATGGAATTTCATTATCTACTAAATGGGCTAAACTATTGGAATTACCTAAAATTGCACCAAAACGGGAAAAGAAGAAAAAAAATATATATGTAAATATTGATTTAGTCAAATTTGTCATTTCTTTAATTATAAATATAAATTTCACTTTGTAAAACTCAACATAAAACTATTGAAATGTGTATGGGAAAATTATATATAATTATTCTTTTACATATTTTACATGCGTTTTAAAACGTTTAGTTTTACAAAATGTTATAGATATTAATGGAAAATTATTTACATATAAAAACTAGCATTCCAATTATTTGTGTTTTGATAATTTTCAAAAAAATAAAAATAAAAATTATAGAAATAATTCATAGTAAAATAATAAGCTGTAAACAAAAACAATACAAAATTTAACTTAAAAATTAAATTAAAACTAAATGTACAAAAAAGCGGCAACTCAAAAATTTAAATTAAGCCAGACACAGTTTCAAATATCAACTATTTATTTATTTTATTTATTTCAATAATAGTTTTTTAACATTTTCTAAAGTTGATAAATTGAACAGTGTTTACAATTTTTTTACAAAATATTTTCATTTTAAATCTTATGAATAAACATCAGCTTTTATAATAAAATTGTATGTGGCAAATAAAATTTAAGAATAATGTTCTTACGTTCGCAAAGTAAATTAAAATTATTAAAAAATTTTTGAAAATGTGAATTTATCTACTTGCTATAATTTCTTTATGATTTGTAAATCCTCATTCAAAAACTTTGAGAACGTTCTTCAATTCCAAGTAGGGGTTCAACTAATTCAGGTGCTTAAATTTATTTAAAAAGTAGAAGTCAAATAAAGAATAGAAAAGAAAACAATAAAATAAAGTATTAAAGTTTACAAGAAAACAGATGAAATAAAAAAAAAAAAATAGCCGAAATCTTGAAGAAACCTATATCAATGTTTTCAGTATTGAGTATAGAATTAAATTAATTGTTTTTAATTTTACAATAAAAATTTCAAAGTTTCAGGAATTTCCATAACTGAAATAAACAAAACAAATTAAAAAAAAAACATTTAATAATAAATTATCGCAATTTATCATAAATCCATACTCAGTACTGATCTCAAAATATCGAAAATGATATGAATTCGTAATATGATGGTATTTATAGGTTTTGAAATGTTTAAATATATTTCTCAAAATGTATACGTATTTGAAATGAACGCGATTAGGTAAACGACGACTTAAAAAATATATATATATATATTTTTAATTTTTAGAACATTTAATTTCACCAAACACAAATGCTAAACTTAATTTAAAGTTAACTCAAATTAAGTATTAAGCAAATAATAGAAAAAAAAGAAGCACTACTCAGATTTAAAATGAAATAACGAAAATAAAAATTACAAAAATACTAGTTTAAACGCAAATAAAGTATTAAAATGTGAATTAGATTTTTTTTTACAGAGGAAATTATAATCAAAAGTTAAACATTAAATACGAAAAAATCAAATTGAAGTTATAATAAATATTTTTTGTGGAAAATATAAAGAAAAAATTTCGATATTTTATTATTTTACAAAGGACTGTTTTATTTCTTAACAGCTTTGATAATTTTTTTATCTTTATTTTTAAACTCACCGTTATAAAATTCTCAAAAATAACATGTTTTTTATATAAACCGCTCAAAAATTTCACATTATTATTTTGTTAATGAAGCATAAGAGTTAAAGAAAATTTAAATACGTTTTGATTTTTAGAAATTCATTATGTCAAAAAATAAAAATATTAGTAAGAAAAATCGAAACAAAAATATTCAGAATCGGTAAAGGACCGACTAAGTAGATTTTATACCATACACCATAACAATTTATTAATTAAATTTACATAAATTAAAAAATCATTATGATTTTGGAAATCTAAGTAATTTTTAATATCAATTTGAAATACATTGGATTCAGAATAATTCAATATTTATCATTTAATTCAGTACAAACATTATCCAACTGTTTAATACATTATTAAATATATACAATTTAATTTTATTTATTTTAAATAATATGGTGTACAGCATAATTTGTTAGATGTAAGATTATGAAGTTATAGTTTTTAAATAGAACAAATGGAAGAGCTTTTTGTAAGAAATTTCAAAAGAAAAAAAAATAATAAATAAAAGTAAATTTAAAATAATAATAATCTGAAATTTTAATAAACAAGTTGCTAATAAATTAAGTTGCTAACTAAATATACCATAAATCAATAAAATCACAAAATTTAAATAATTTCAAATAAAATTATAAATTTATAAAATCTAATACTAAAGACGTAATAAATATATGATTGTAAGAATTTATGTATGTAATCGTATCGTATGCATAAACATGTTTCAATCATTTTATGCTTTAATTTATATTGAATTGAATTGTATTGTATTGAGTGTTTAATGTTGTGACTTGAATTGATTTGAAATAGTTTGGTTTTCTATAATCTGTTTTAATTATTAAAGATTTTAGTTTAAATTTTATTTATTATGGTTTGTTTGAAGCTTCAGCAACATCCATTTTGTTCCAGTACAGTTTTGTTAATAAATTTATGATTTGTTTTTATGTTCATCATGTTGATTTTAAAAAATATTACATTACGAATGACAACAATTTATATTAATTTAATAATAACTATTATTATAATATGTATATAAATACGTATAATTTCTTAATAAATTTAACATATTCATTTTCATTTCTTTTATTTCGTTTCAATTTGTTTTATTTTTAACACTTAATAACTACATAAATTTAAATATTTTAGTTAATTTATTTGCTTATTATCGTAATTGTAATCGTATTACATATATACTATATATAATATATAAATATTATGTATACATATTTGTTGTTAAAAATTATTATTATTATTTTTTATTATTATTTTTTTTATTTGTGTAAAGGAACTTAAATATGAGTTTTTTTTTAAATACTTTTTTAAAATATCTTTATTGGTTTTGTTTACTTTTGTTTTTTTCTTTAACTGCAAAGTAATTGTTTTGTTTGTTAATATTTTATATTATTTTTTGAATAATTGTATTTATTTATTTATTTTAAAATGGCAGTTTATAGCTAATATTTTTTTTATTGGTTATACTAATTAATATTATTATTATTATTTTTTAATTTCTGTTATAATTTCGAATTCTAGTTTTGTTCTGTTTAATTATTAAAATTTGTTTAGTGGTGTTATATAAACTCTATTTTTTTTTTGTTTTTTAAATTTTTGTTATTTTTAACCATTTCAAATTGAAACCTCATATAAAAAGTTACAAAATTTATTTTTTATTTAACTAAATGTGTTTTTTTTTTTTTTAAACAAAATTTTATAATTAGTATAATTTCGTAAAAACTCAAATAATNTANATATATATATATATATATATATATATATATATATATATATATATATATATATATATATATACACATATATATAGATATTTAATATAAACTATATTCTTTTTTAGGAAGCGCTTTTGTATATCAATAAATTATTATACACATTAATTAATATTATTTATAATTGTTTCATATTTTTCTTTTTTTAGTTGAAGTATTTACTTTTTAATTAAAGAAAATACATGGTGAGTGAAGAGTTATTTCTTGTTGTTTAGAAAGTTAATTTGTTTTCAGTCACGTTCTTAAGACCTGGAGGTGGCGGTGTTTAATATTTTTTTTTTTTTTTTTTTTTTATTTTTTTAAATTAATTTTTTTTTTTTTTTTTTTGTTAATTTTTTTATATAAAACTTGTAATATCTTGGAATTGCAATAAACAAAAGAAAACATAAGAACATTTTGGAATAAATAATAATCAAATTTAAAGAATAATTTTTTTTAATAAATCACTAGACTGGTAATATTTTTTAAAGAATGGAAATGAATCTATTACTTTTTCTTATATTACCAATAAAGTGGTTCAGTATTTATTAGTTTATTAAGGGATACTAGTTTAAACACTGTGCTAGAGTAATGAAAAATTTAAATGAACCATTTACAGAAATAAAAAAAATAATTCAAGGTGTAAGAAGGTGGAGTAGGGGGTCTAACTACAAGCAAACAAAGAGTGGGTTTTGTTAGTTAATTGGTTAGTTTTATATGGAAAGGAATATTGAGGTCTATCTACGTAAAACAAACTAAACACACATACATATTTATAAATAAGTATTAGTAGTAAGTTTACATGTATTTATCACACAGGTGGACTTAAGGAGACAAAATAAAAATGTTCTTTAACCGAAAACAAAAATAAAGTAAGCAAGTTTATATTTTTATTTGAAAAAAAAAAATAATAATAATAATAATGATTAAATGTAATCATTTATATGAAACTTTTATTAAAGCTTAACTACTTTAAAAGTTTTTGAAAGTTTAAACCAACATTATATTTATTAAAGGTTTTATAGCAATATTCTGATCAATACGTTCAAAGAATTTAAGATTCTTTAATTAAATGAACCTTATAAAACGAAATACTTAAACTTTTTGGAAGTTTAACGTTATGAATATTTATTGCAAAATGATAGGTTCGTATATTTGAAATTTTATTTTAAGCAGTTTAAGAGTAAATAACAAATATATGTATGAACGTTTTAAATTTTAAATTCAATACAAAAGATTTTTGTCGTAAATAAAAATTAAAACAAGTCATATTTTAATAAAATAAACCGTTATATGAGAGATAAATTCAATTCTAAATAATCACGTGCATACATATAAACATTATCTTTGTTAAAGATTTAATACTTGCTTTTCAAGATAAATATTATCTAATAGCGGAATATATATGCATGTATGTATGTATATAAAAGT
Source organism: Phormia regina (assembly GCA_001735545.1). Taxonomy (NCBI): domain Eukaryota; kingdom Metazoa; phylum Arthropoda; class Insecta; order Diptera; family Calliphoridae; genus Phormia; species Phormia regina. Next base: position 57,100 of record MINK01187647.1, read on the forward strand.
AACTGCTATTTTATTACTGCTACGTAATAAATTCAAATCTTAATAAATAAATAAATAAATAAATAAATAAATAAATAAATAAAATTTAATAAAATAGTTGTAATAATTGAATCGATTATAGAATTCATTAAGTAGCAGTGTTTCGAATTTTTCGGTTTTCAAATATTCTATAATCTTTAAGTTTATTCAAGCAATACTGACGTAATAGAATAAAAACTATTTAAGAACATCGATTTTAGCCCAGTTTATAATTTTAAGCCAATATGAAGGAATATGATTTGTGTAAACAAAATGGGATATTTAAAAACATAAGTTTATATAAAACAAAAATAATTAATGTTGGTAGTTTGCGAAGTTTTTTTTTTGTTTAGTTATTTATTTTAAAACAAATAATAAATTTTAAGAATCTTTATTTTTGATTTAAGGACTAAGTTTTTATGAAAACTTAATCTTCACAAAGTAAAATCAAAGTGGTGTAATGCATTTTAGAAACTAAAAGGGTTAATCATTTTTAAAATTAGATTTTTATTAAAATATTGGTTGTTTTATCATCACATGAAATGACGAAATATCCGATATATGCAATAAATTGATATCTGAATAAAAGCAAAGTAAGCTTCAAGTTTTATTTAACTTTAGAGTCTTTTTGAAAAATTTCGGCTAATATTAATTTTAATTAAGTTTAGAATCAGGAAAACAATAATTTTTAATTTGTTTCAAACTACCATTTCAAATATTTAAGGATCCTTTTTTTAATTAGCTATGCTAAAAAAGTTGTTTTTTTTTTTTTTTTTTTTTTTTTTTTTTTGTATTTTTTTACGTTTATTTCGTCTAAAAAAAGTTTCATATTTTTATTTAACACCATTTTGTTAACTCTTTTTGGATATTCCTCTTCTTTTTTATTATTTTCTTTTTTTAAATTTCAATTTTAAAATTTGTAACAAAGGCAACAACAATAATAACAACAGAGATAGAAGATGTAGAAGAACTATTTTCATTAGACCCAGAATAGTAGTTATGGATTTCGTACTATGACGAATCGCTACCTGCTGCATCTTCTATGATTGAATTAAGATCAATATTGAATGAATATTCATAAAGATTTGAATAACGATCACGTTCTTTCCATGGCGATCGATGATTCATATAAAGATTTCGTTTACTAACACGAAATATTTGACTGTCTTTGATCGATTGATCGTCATCGCATGGCTCACCGCCACCACCAAAGTCACATTCACGAATGGTCAAACGGTTCGTGGGCGATTTCAATTCGAACAGTACCTCCTGATGTTTATAACGCGGACGCATGGGCAGAGGTTGATAGCCGGGTAGTGTGACCTTTTGGGAGTCAACTGATTGTGTAGATTGACGACGCATACCACGACCCTTGTTAAAGGGATAGCTAAGGAAAATGTTCGAACTGTTCGAACTGTGTTGCGGCGAATAGTATTTGTAGTCGGGAGCGGGAGGCTGAGGACCTGCCGTCTGCATGGTCGTCAGGGTTGTGGTACTAGCCGTGGGTGCTGCTGAGGCTTGTAATTGCAGTGTAGAAGGACGTTTTGGTTGTTGCAAAGAAACTCCTGTCGCCGAAACAGGCGTTATGGCAGGCAAAGCTGTAGACGAACCCATTAATGAGGCCGTCTGTTGATGTTGATGGAGTTGATGGTGAGAGGGATGGTGATGATGCAACAGCGGTAGTGGTGAATTACGCGTATCGAACGACGGTGAGAGAGGCAAGTGAAGTGAACGTTTAAGATTAAGTCTATACGTCGAGGCAGCTGGCGAGTGCACTAACGAGGGTGTGGCTAATGCACTTGGTGTTGTTGTCATTTGTTCAGGGTGTAACTGAAGCTCTTGTTGTTTTTGATATTTATTATTAAATTGATGAGCAGGTGGTAAAAGTGTTTGTAGTGAACATTTTTGATGTTGATGTTTTTGTTTTTTATGATGATGTTTTTTACGTGACTTACCATTTTGTAAATTGTCATAGCTGCGCGGCCTATAAACACCGCCAGCCGTAGCACTTGCATCCATGGCCGATGATGAGGTATTGGACTGTATATTGCGATTTTGTTTGTTTTCACATAAATATATATATTTTTTAACAATCGATTGTTGTTGATATTTTTGTTGAAAAACAAAACAAAATCAATATCACAACCACATGTAGGAGGAGAGAGTTATTAATAAAGAGAGTAGAGTTGGTAGAGTGAGGATCATGTTTGAGTTTGCAGTGTTTGTTGGATTGGAGATGGATGAAGATTTCAAAATCAAAAATGTAGTAGTAGTAGTAGTAGTTGTTTTTTTTATAGGTGGTGGTTGTTGTGGTAGCATGGTGAATTTGATGAGTGTGGTGAGTTGATTTTATTATTTTTATTTTTATATATTTTTTGTTTTAGTTTGATTTGATCATTTTGTAACCAGAAATAAACAAGAAAAGAATAAACAAAGTGCATTATTAGAAATAATTTGTTAAAGAAAAAACAAGTGCCTTAAATCTAATAAAATTTTAAATCGATCAAATTACATCGAGAGTTTTGAAATTTAAAAGATATGTTTAAGTTTAGAAAAAAAATCTATTAAAAGCATAAATATATAATTTCGCAAAAAACTTCTTACCTCATCGTAGTATCTAGATTTTAAATCGGAACCACCTATACTAATACCGCCACCGGCTCCCGTTATAATAGGCTGAGAGGTAATCATGGCACCACTACCCACATGAGTGGCACTTATGACATCACTGAGCGGATGTCGAGGACTTGGATGTTGTTGCATTTGTAAAATGTATTCATCTGTAGCAATGCCACGTCTTTAAATTTCAAAATATTTTTAATAAAATCAACAATTTTTTCTTCGTCATCACTACTAACCGATCTATTAAGGATGGTGTCATGGGCCCACATAATATATGACAACAATTCAAACATATATTCCCTCTTGAATATGGATTTAAATTACGCTGTCCACCCTTGGAAGAAAATGAACCCTTGAGCTATTAGAAAATATTATAATAAAGAACATTATTTAAATAACAATTATTACAAATAGAAATTTATTGCATTATACATCTTCATTTGTTGTTTGATCACTGGTAGTTAAATATGTATGAAATCCCGCTAAACCGATCACAGACCAGATGGAAAAGAAACATATAAAGACCACAACCACAGTGAATGGTGCTTTTTTTATAACTTCAAATACTTCCTGTTCAGTTTTCATTACTAAAACAATACAAAGTAAAAAAAAAACAAAAAAAACAAAAAAACAAAAATGTAAATATATATATACTTTTTGTTATAAAAAAATTAAAAAATATATTTAATGATGATTTTTTCTTTTTAAGATTTGTGTATGTACTTACATAATACTAAATGCGTCACAGAGCATGAAAATATGAATACGGCTAAAAAAGCCAAAGAGACTAGAAACAAATAAAAGAAGCGATAATTACGTTTGCCCACACAATTACCAACCTGAAAGAAAAAAAAATGAAGGAAAAAAAATGTAATACAACATTTCAAGATATTTGCAAATTTAAATACTTTAGAAATAAAATAAGTTTTATCTGTTTGAAAAATAAAATAAACTTATTTAACTCAAGGATATTTCTTAATTGGAATATTTAAATGATAATAGAATTTTTTTTAAATGTGCAACAATTTATTATTAATATGTAGATTATTATTTTAGTTTCTTGAATATGAATTTGCATAACTTTCCCACCTCCCAAAAAAACAATATGTATTGTCTTACTTTTTTCGTATAGAAATATTTAGCAAGGCCAAGATTTTATTTAAATTCTACAATGACTTCTTTTTTAGGGACATTTTATGAACAATATCTTTTTCACATACTTGGAAAATATATAAATTCCAAAAGTCTTTTCCATTTCATTTATAACAGAGGGTATTTCTATGTCTTCACATACACATGTATAATGTATATAGGAAAATATTTTAGAATATATATGTACGTACTTATATATATATATGTATGTATGTATGGTATGTGTGATTCTTATGAAAATAAAGAAATTTTTATAAAATATGAAAAAAATGCATTATAATACTTATACCAGTTAGATTTTGCATACATATATACATACATAAATATGTATGTATTTTCAAAAACACATACATATGTTGGCACAGTAACTAGACAAGTAAATACTTTTACTAACCACAGTATATTTATACATAACCATAAAATATTATTATTCATTCAATTTAATGTAAAGTTCGGAATGAGCCGGAATAACCACTTTATTTATTTAAGAAATATCTAGAGTAAACATTTAAAAAATAATATATAATCACTACGCTGTAAACTAATAAAAATATAATGATCTTGTTAAATTTCAATAGGGCCTTTTGTAAGGCTTCTTTGCCAACAATTTTTATCGCCATTTAATACCTTCATACAAACTTAAAAATGTAACTTTATACTTTAGAGGATACCATTGAAAGAAAAATGTTGTAGAAAACCCACTCAAACAATAAATACTGCAAAATATTAAAAAATAAAATTAAATTTATCCTTACAAATTGAGAATGAAAATTTCTCTCTTTTGTTTATTTTATCTGTAAAATATTGAAAAGTTGCTATTTATTAATTACGGTCCATAAAATTGTAATTTTGAGACTTATATATAAATGTACATCGAAAAAAAAAATATAAAATTTGTAGCAAAAGTGTACTGGAATTAAGATTTTTAAACCACTGAAAATGAATTTTAAAAATTGTATAAATGTTTATGTATTCCGCATTCAATGATACAAAAAGATCTGGTTACCCTATTTATTTGCAGGATCTGGTGAGTTTTTCACACTCATCCCGAGCATCTGCAATTATATGTCCTAGATTTAACACGCTCTACATGCATCGATCTTTCACGGTTAGAATATCTAGACTGTGGAACAATGTTGTGCCTTATAGTGAACGAAATTTTTCTCATAATTTGTGCAATTTTCAAAAATATTCTTAAATAATTTTTAATAACTTAAAATTGTCGCGGGCTAAATTTTATATACATACATATATATATATTCTTAAAATAACTATGTAATCTACTAGGCCATCAGGCTTTTTGATTATTAAAGATTTCAATAAAAAAACTAATAGATTTTTTTCATTAGGTTGAGATTTTTGATGGTGGATATCTAATCTCGCCTTAAAAAGAGGAAAATAAGTGGTTTTAACTCAATGACTGATTTTAGACTATTAAAACACTATAAAATGCTGACAAAATTTATCTTTCATGTTAAAATAATTTTTCGTCCGTTAAACAGTTTCATAAAATTTAGCCCAATATATATATAAATATAACTTTAAAAGATTCCGATTAAGTTATCAGATCTAATGAAAAAAAAAAAAAAACTCAGAACTTATAGCACATAAAAACTATACATCGAAATCGCAAAAAAAAAAAAAAAAGTTTAATCGGAATACTTTTATGAACAAACATTCCTAAATACACTAATGATATTTGAAGCTAAACATAAGACCAAACACCCAAGTTTCATTTTGTGCGCTGAAATAAGTTTGCACTCATTTAATAAGAAATATTAAAAATAAAAATGTTGAATCGCAAAAGCAAAACAACTTCTGATACAAATTGTTATTTGATAAAAGATATATAGTAGATGATTAATTGAGAAATCATAGTCGCCTTTAATAATAAACAAAATACTCTAGGGGATCAAGTGTCTTTTTTAATAAAGCCTACTCCATTGAGGGAAGGGTAAGTACTTATAGGTATTATATTATACTAACACATATTTATGTAAGTAGCCTCTCTTGGAAAAATGCAAAAAAAAAGGAAAAAAATAATAATAAACTCTGAATGAATTCACTTCGTACAAAAAAATACAAAATAAATATAGTACCCCCTGTACGAGTATATGTATGTGTAAGTAAGTCTTTAAATTATATGTAACTATATATGTTTATCAGAATGTCTATATCTATGTTTTTTTATATACTGCAGGATACTAGATATAAAAGAGTGTATTATATTTGTAAATGTATTTGTGCATCCTACATTTATTCTATGGCACTGCACTTATTCACTGCATAATATTTAATTTTTTTCCAAAGATTTTTTTCTTTTATATATATATTTTTTTCAACGTTGTTTATTTTTATAAAATTTTTCTTTCTTCTTGTTATATTTTCAGTTTACAATTCAATGTAGGTTGAACGTCTTGTTTGCCATTTTTTTCTTGTTCTTTGTATTTTTTTTTTTAATTTTGTTTTCCTATACAAACGCAACACTTTCACTTTAACACTTTCTGAAGGTCGATCATTTTATTTGAAAGGATTTTTATAATAAAAAATACGTAGATGATGAAGAAAGCAAGTAAAAGAGAAATGGATATTTAAAAAAGTTTTATTTTAAAATAACAAAAAGGCATGTTGCCGCTATGAGTGTTAATGTAAAATTTATTCATTCGTTCATTTTGCTTTTCTTCTATTTTCACACAACTAATTATCCTTAAAAGAAAATCTTAATAATGTCTAAAGTTGGGTGTGCTATATCTTTTATTGTTGTTGGTACTTTTGTGTTCGTCCCTTATTTATCTTTACAAGATGTTAATAAAATCGGACACATGTTTTTAACAATTAAGATTTGCAAAATGAACGTAAATATATATAATTGCACTATGGGCTAGTGGTGAAAATTTGTTAAGAATATTTGATAGCAGTTTTCTAAAAAAAATATATTCAATCGAAATTTTTCCATTAACAAAATTTACCAAAAACTCAAGTTATTCCCCTCTATTTTAGAAAAGTTGTTTATTTTGCAACACCTACCCATAGTGCCCTCATATACTCGCATAATTATGTAATTTTTACTCACGCACGAACACAAAGGTGTTGATAACAATGATGTTGTTGCTGTTGATGATGAGTTAAGAATAATGATGTTATTGTTATTCATGTTTAATTATTGCCTCTTGTTATTGTTGTAGCTTTTTCTTTATGCTCTTATTATTTCTCCTTTTTTATTTACCTCTCAACAATTAACTGTTATTGGGAATAACAACGGTTTGTAGGTATACGTCTGTATTCATACATATGCATACATATTTATATGTGTGTTTGTGATATGTATAATGAAAGTATATGAATAAATAAAAGTTGTTGCTGTATGTTAACCAGAGGCTTAAAGGCGTAAACACCTGTGGATAAAACGTTGCTTAATTGTGGACTCAATGAAAAGTACTTTCATTCAAATATTAAAAAGGATGTAACACTTTGAAATGTTTTCATTTTCATTTATATCCTATAAGTAACGGTAGAAATAACAACACCCACGGGATGACCCACAAATCGTGTTGAAAAAGTTTCTGTTTCATTGTATATTGAATGAAAAAGTATTTTATACTTTGTGTATAATAAAGATTGAAAAAGGTGAAATGGGTCAGTGTTTTTTATGTATTATATTTATTTTTACGATTAGATTTGTAAGTCAGTAAGTATTATAATTAATAAAGGTTTATTATTTTGTTTTTTAGGATTCATTAAGAGTTTTTTGTTTTTTCTCTTTTTAGAATTGTTATTGAATAAAACGAGTAAAAGGACGAAATAAATTTCAATACTGATTGATTTGATATTAACAAAAATAAAAAATTATATAAGAAATTCAAATTAGTTAGGTTGAATTTAATCTGAAAGTTTTGTTAATTAATAATAAGCGAATTAACACTTTTGTTAATTTTTGCAGAGATTTACTTAGTTTGGTTTTAAATGAAGAAATTTTGTTATAAAATTCTTGTTAAATATGTGTGTGAAATGATTACAAAAATATATGTATATATCCTTAAACTTGTATAGAAAATATTAATAATAAAGTAACCAACACGCAGAAAGATTTTATATAAAAAATTGACCCATACCAAGTATTTTAACGGAACAGACTTTTAACGATCATAAATTAATCAAAATTTATTTACTTAACTTACCCATGGACAGTGATGATCAAAGCGATCGACACAATTGTCACATAAACTGCAATGTGATGCTCTTGGTGGCCTGAAAATTTTACAAGTAAAACAATATTTCAGTTTCACTGTTTGACCTTTAACAAGGACTTCTTTTGTACGTGGTGGCGGTCGATATGTGGGACTATTTAAAGAATTTGGCACTTCTGTAAAAAATATAATAGAACAAAATACACAAAATCCTTATTATACAAAGAATTCAATACAATCTAACAAAATAAAAACTTTGTAAATAAAAGTCAAATACAATTTGAAAAGATGTAGACAAATTAAACTTGAAGAAATATAAAAAAAAAAAAAACAAACATACATATATATATTACGATTATTTCAAAATATATGTAGGTGTTTGTTTAAATACTCCAATACATAAATAAATATATTCAATGATATCTGTATAAAATACTTACCAATTTGTTTTTCTATGTAGGCGGCCTCATCATATGAGGCACGTGGTATAACACCAGGATCTGTGAAGGTCGTGCGTAGCAAGGAACTCATGGTAAAAAAGTATAAAATAGCACCAACAATTGGAATAATGGGATTGATACGTGTGGCCAGAAAAGGACAACTACAAAGGAAACGTAAATTTAATTATAAAAATAACATTTTATTTCAAAATTTGTAGAAGTTTTATATTTAATTAAATATATCATACACTTTTGCAGTGGTCTTTTCTCCCTTAATTTTAGAGAAAAGAAAAATATAAAATGATAGGAACAAAAAATCTAAAAAAGGTCATATACAATATTTATATTAAGTCTTAAGGGAGAGATGAGACTGTGTGTGAATATGTGTAATACACACAGTCTCATCATGCTGTTCATATTAAAAACATTAAATGTCTCAAAGGTCGTACGAGGAGGAGATTTATGTTATTTTTTATTTCGTTGTACCACTGTTGTTGCTGCGTTTGTAATATACAATGAGATTCACTATTATTAACTTAAATTAATTCTTTTTTTTTTCAAATTTATACACACATACTATACACTGGAGCATATTCCTATAAACGCACACTACTTTTTTTAAAAAAAAGGTAAAA
>MINK01187647.1:68073-83416 GCA_001735545.1 Phormia regina
TCGTGATATTACTATTAGAAACGTACCTTTAGGTTGAAAAAAAACTAAAATTGATATATTTTATTTTGGTCACTTTTTTAAAAACAAATTTCGAGTGTGCGTTTATACGAATCTTCCACTTAAAATAGCACCAAGAACATTTGATCGCATAATTAAGGCTAAACAACAAAAATAAGAAAAAAAAAATTGTTTACTTTTAAAAAAGTACCGTTAAGTTGTCTCTCATTAAAAATAGTTAAAATTTTGCTTTTGGATGAGAACAACAAAGATATAACAAAAATACAAAAAAAAATTAAGTGCGTTTATAGGAATATGCACCAGTGTAGCTTCCAAAAGGATAACATTCAGATTACACCTGTGGTGAAGGGTATAAAAATTGACCGAAAAATTTGCTGTATTTATGTAAATCCAAATTTAAATATTATTTTAAAATGATTAATGATTTCTAAAGGAATCAAAAAAATTTCGAAAGAACTTTAATTTCATTTCAATTAAAAAATTTATTAGAAAAAAAAAATACATTAATTATACTAAATTGATCACTGGAATACAGCTGTTCTTTTGGGGAGCGAATTGTACTGAAAAAGAAAAAAAAAAATACAATTGTACTGAATTTNNCAACAAAGATATAACAAAAATACAGAAAAAAATTAAGTGCGTTTATAGGAATATGCATCAGTGTATATGTGACAGAGCAGCCAGAAAAGACTTTTAAAAATGTTATTTAATAAAATAAATATTCAAATTACACATTGATTTTTAAATATTGTAGTTAAATTAAAAAAAAAAAAATGTAATTATCATATGTGGGATCCTAAAGCTTTTTAATATCACATATGATATTATTGGTTAGTGTTGAGATTTCTTAAATTATATAGATACTTTTTAGATTGCCCTAGTTCATTCAAACTATGATATGTACAAGTAAAAAGTTTTTTTTTCCAAAAATATAAAATTGAAGTGGTAGTAGTGGCATAATACTACATGTTACTACTTGCCACAAAACATTATGAACTGCATTACTCATCTAGGCATTAACGTGTGTCTGTATATTTATATTCATCTGTAAGTGTATGTATAGATATCTATTTATCTATGAGTTCATATGTATGTGTCTGTGTTGATAATATTTGAGTATGAATGTATTTTTCGTTGTTATTATTATTTATTCATAAAATGTTTAACATAGATTACAAACCAGCAGCATTTTGTAGCCGCAAGTGGCATGTCCTTTTATTGTTTGAGAAAAAATTAAAACACGTATTACATACAAACATGCAACCAACGAACAACATTTTAACTGCACTCTCTAGTTGCTAAAAATTGCACAATGGGAAGGGTATATTAAAATGAAATTTTATCCAAATAATAAATTTTATTCAAAAGTATATTGAAAACAAACAGATCGCAATTTTTTTTATAAATCATTAATATTCATATTCGTATTTGATAATTTTGTATGAAAGTAGAAACTACGATGACAAAATTTATAAGGCTCGGTTCATAATGGATCATATCTTTCGTATAAGACCCATTATTAGTACCAACATAATCTAATATGATTTAAATAAATATTTGGATCATTGATTACAGTTTAAAAACCTAAACTTACTGCCTTATCTAAACAAAATTTATGATATTTTCAATGTGTGATGGTATTAGTGTAGCATATTTTAAAGTTTTATAGTAAAATTTTAGCAAATTTATATATATTGAAATCAAGATTTAAAAGTTTTTCAATAATATAAAATAGGAAAATATATATTTATTATAGACAAATGTTAATGTTAATAGTGTGATCCTTTTTTAAGCTGACAAAAGTGTCAACGACATTTGATAAAAGTTATTATTATATGATCGTATGAGATCAAAATGTTTTGAAGAATGGAAAGAAGTTAAATAATTTTATCCCATTTCTAAGTTGTTGAATTTTGAACAATAATTATGATTATGAAATAAAAGGAATGGTGCTAAATTTTGCACTATAATAGTTTAAAGTTTTGTGGGTGTAGATTTTTTAAGTTATTTTAGATTCTTTGAAATCAACCCATGGTGCCAGCCATTATTCTATTTAATAGAAATCTTCAGGGATGGTGTTTATGTTAAAGGGAAATGTCTCCTACATAAACATATGTAGTCAGTCAGTGTGTTTAATTCTACGAGGAAAGTTCATGGTGTACGAGTTTTACGCTCAAAAGTATTCTTCACCATCATCATCATGCCTATTGTACTTGGAACGACAACACAACACTGAAGAATTCAACATGCGTCTCTTGTCATGTGTTTAGTTTGTATTTTTAAGCGAATATCAAGTCTATTCTTTATTTTTTGGATTTGGATTTGAATTTGAATTTGAATTTTATGAAAGCGTGATAAACAATTTCGAATATTCTTTTTTTTTTTTTTTATTTGACATGCATGCATGCAAATGGTTTTTATATATTTAAATATAAAATATTTACAACGTATTTTTAGCATTTAGAAAAATACTCTACTACTAGAGTGTAATGGTTGGATGGTACTTTAGAAACAATCTTAATGGTATTTAGGTTAATTGTAATAAATAAAATTGTTGAATTTATTTCATTTGGAAATAAATCGATCTGTAGGCATTTAAAAACACATATTAGCATAAATGTTTCTTTGAAAAATTTTTATCATTTATGACTTAATGCAAATTATCATTGTAAAATATTTACTCAAAATTGCCAATAACTTTCATAATGTTTACATAAAAGAGTTTTCTTTTAAGGATTTATACAACTTGTAAAATAGTTGTTATTTATGTGAATTTTATAAACAAGATGATTAGACTTATATTGATCTACTAAAAGTATGTACTACTTCGTTCAGTATTTGTTATCATTGTTATGATTACGTTTATGTATAAGTCTAATCCTTTCAAAGGACTTACAAATACAGTTTTAGGGATTTTTCTATAAATAACACAGAATTATTGTTATTTTGCAAATGTGTGCATATGTGAATACAAATATGTTGGTTGCTTGGTTAGCACGAATGTGTTTAAATAAAAATGTAAGTGAAGGATATTTTTCGTTATCTTTCTATTATACTTATAGTTTACAAAAAGCTGTAATAAAAAAATAAATAAAGAGATTTTGTTTTTATAGTAGTTGGGTCTATTTCTTTTTTTTTTTATGACACAATTCTTCTTTTCAAATACATAGATTCACTGTATAAAACAGTTTTCAACATTTCAAATACAAATAAGCATCCTTTTTGATGTTTATTGTAGGAGAGTGGAATGTATGCGTTTATTTTATTATTATTATTTTTTTTTCTATTATTTTGCAATGAATTGAATTGCAATCTGTAAACCTAAATAGTAGTAACGTATTCATTCGTATTCACATTATTATTGTTACACTTCAGGGTTTATGTCACACATAACAATGTTTTAGTTTCTTTATGAGTTTTTTATTTTTTTATTTATTGTTTCATATTTCTTTTGTTCCATCATTGGGGGATATAAAATACAATAATGACAATAGTTATGTGCGTGTTTGTATGTAAAAGACTATTGTATTTGTGTGTAAATGATGGTTATTGCTGTTACTGCTACTGCTGCTTATATGTAGTATAGTTGTATTATGTTCCTATAATTATATATTTGCTTAGATTTCATTATGAATTTTCATCATCAGCAAAATATTAAATAAAAAAAAAAGCAACAAACCAAAAGGGTCCAAAACATCTTTTGTGAAAATTTCCAACACATTTTTTTATCACATTCAATTTCAGTTACATGAATAATTTATTAGGTTGGTAGGCAAACAATTTCGCAAAATTTAGGTCAAGTTTTTTTAATAAAACAAATGAAGTCAATTTAAAATAATTTGCCATAATTATTTATAATTTATTTTAAATTAAGTGGCTTGGAAAATAATCTAAACGTTTGATATTTTGCTGGCTAGTCTATTATAATTTATATTTTTATAATTGGAAACCTCATTTTTTTTAATGGATTACATTTGTAAAAGCAAAACAGTTAATAAAAAAAGAGAGTGATTATTACATTTTTAACTATAAATTCTTTAACAAAAAGTTAGCTTGAAAAACACTTACATATACGAAATTAAATTGGTCCTAAACATGTGTAATAATATTTCATAGATAAATGAGAATACAATCATTTAAAATGCAACAAATTGTTAAATAATGAATACAATAAGAAAAATAATTATAATATAAAAAAACAAGAAGTTAATCATTGTTACAACATTTTATTTTACAATGGTATTCTCGATTGAGTGACAAATGGAATTTACTGCGATAATAAAAAATTGTAACAATAAAAGTGTATAAACACTTTCGATGTCACTAATAACTAACAATTGATATGAATTCGAGAATATACATTTTATTAACATTTTCAAATTTAAATTAACAAAATAATTCGTATACTTGATTTATATTTATATTTTAATACTCATACGACCCGTAGCCAAAAATTATGTAGTATACACAATTATGAATTACATCTTTTTTTTTTCTCGCAAATATCTTTATAAAATATCAAAACAACAAAACAAACTTGAATTGAAATCTCTATTTCTCATATCCAATATAAATTTATATAACAATTTAGAAACAAGATTTATATATAAATTTAAGGTTTAATAAAAATAACAAAAACAAATTTCTAAAATTTCCTTTAGTTTTCAATGAATAAAATATTCTCAAAGGACTTGTTGAGTACTTTGTACTCGTACTTACACATACATACCATATCATATACACGTATGTATGAACACTACTATAGTTTTAAATCAGGTTTGATAGAATAAGAATAAATGTAGCATAAATATGAGTGAGTAAATGTGGGTGTATTTTTGTGAACACTTCAGGCAACTCTTTGCAAACAATGATGAAATGCTGTTGCTTTTAGTTAGAAACGGATGCAACCAACAAAAGCAGCAGTAGCAACACCATCATCTTTGTAGCAAACCATAAGAATTTAGAAACAACTCACAACAGCATTAGAAGCAATTTGAAGTAGGAACTGCTGCAACGGTGGTAAACTTTGCAACAGAAAGAGAAAGAATAAAAAAAGATCAAAAAAGATTTACTTGAAACTGTTTATTCAAAGTGTTACTTACACACAATTTGTGTTGTATCGATGATAATGCTGGCGCTGCTGTTGATGTTGATGATGATGGGAACGATTCTTTAGTTTGTGTAATGAAAAGTAATTTCAAAAATATCTTTATATGCGAAAGATTGAACAACTGAATGAATATGAGCAATAGAAGGAACAAACAAATAACAAAGTTAACACATACACACATCATTTTGTATGTCTTTACCCAGACGGCAGTCACGTGTTTGTATATGAAGGTCTGCTGTGTCTTTCAAATCAATGAAACTTCCCTTTTGTTTCGCATATCAAAAGTTTGTTTGACAACAACTTTTATGAGTTTGAAAAATTGTTGCAAAATAGAATAAAAAAAAATCAAAATAAAATAAAATAAAAAACAAGTAACATACGTACAATGTATTAAGTGATTTAAAAACTTTCATACTGAACTTTTACCAAAAGTTCATACAATTTTAAGAACATTTTCAGACTAGAATACATGTGTTCTTGGATATTTTTTTGTTTATTTTTTAACTCTTTTATTTTTTGTTGGTCTGTGTTATTATTATTATTTTTTTTTTTAGATCTTTTAAAAAGCCATTAAAAACTACATCATATTGAATAGTTTTCAATTATTGGCAAAACTTGTCCTTACGAAAAGCAACAATTTTCTTATCAAGTGCAGTATATAATTTTGTGTTAAATAATAAATAACTAAAATCAATATTAGAAAAATAATAACAAAATAGAAATATATTTTTTTAAATAACTTTAAACATGAAAAATATTGAAAAATGAATATGAAGTTCCTGTGATAATATTGGTGAAAAAATAATACTATATTTATATAAATTTCTGATCTCTGTCTGTAATCATCCATGTTATCGAAATCTACATGGAAAAAAGGATAAAATTTTCAAAATTCTATTTTAATCATAAGTCATCTAAATATGAAGTTAGAATGAGTTTAAAGGGCACACAAAATTCTAAATTGGTTACGCTGGTTATCAATGTTCTTGATGAAAACTGATATTGACATTTATATGCGAGGTTCATAACAAGGGAATCCAAAAATATTCAATTAAATATTTTTTTCCTGGAAATTGAACGAAGCTATTGATAAAACATTTAACCCATTGATTGATTTTTAGAGCCTTTTAAACCTATTTAGAATATATATTGACATTTTGTGGATATTTGTAATAACTAGCAATAAAAAAATAGGAAATCCAAAACCTATTTATCATTCAGATGCTATAGAATAATAAATCCTGTGATTATTTAGAAAAAGATTGACTGTTCTTATTTAATTGATTTTCTATAAAGAAAAGTTTAAAATGGAATATAAAGGACATATTAACTCGAATAGTATCAGATAATGTAAAAACAATTTGTTTAATGAATACATTAATTGCCTGGCAAGGAAAATTTCCTTAAATAAAAAAAATGTGTCCGCTATATTGAAATTTGAATTAAATACAGAATCGTAAACAGCGTCCCCGGAAACATTGTATGTGATATTTATTTTTAACGTTAACCAAAATTTTTTTTTAACGTTAACCAAAATTTTTATAATTTTATGACCTACTATATAAATTTCTCTGTAGTTTGACATCTCTCTTTTACACATTTCAAATAAATTTTAATTTATAGATACATAAGGTTTAAGATCAGCATAAATGCACAAAGTAAGCTTTTAAGCATTAATTATATTACTTTCAGAAGGTTAAAAAAAAACTTAAATCATTTAACATTTATTTGTTCTAAAAAAGAGTCTAAAGGTAATATATGATTTCATTAAAGATATTGGCAAAAAAAAAAAATCTTATAAACACAAACTGGATTAAGCCTGTAAATCTATTTATACATTTATATAATAAGTATAACCTTTCAACATAAACTCTTGTCACACATGCAAAAATATATGACACAACGTAAAATTACAAAAAATCCATGATATTCACGGATGTAAAAATCTTGTGATAAATATTCATTTAAAGAAAATAAAAGAATAATTTTAAATACTTACTCAAATGCAAAAAATAACGCACTTGTGCCCGTTATAAGAATACACGTTAAATAAAATACTCCCGTATGAGGAGCAGACATTAACAAGCCATCACAATAAAATTTATTACGTCCAGCAAATAGTTCCCATTTGCGTGTGACGCGTGTATTTGGTGCCATGTTACAGCAGCAGCAACAAAATAAATTCATTTAAGCCTTAATGTAACAATATTGTTATTGTTGTTGTTATCGTTGGTGTTGGTGTTTGTGTTGTTATAGATGACGATAGCCAGGACGACGGCAAAGTTGATAATAGTCGATGGCGTGATAGCAATTGCGTTTATCGTTGGTCAATGTTGAAATGTTCGTTTGTTTATATAGTTGTTGTCATAGTTGTTGATGACGATGATAATTAAGTTGCAATAATCAGCAAGAGATGTGCAGAAAATGAGAAGCAGTCAGAATATCAGACGGACAGGCAGAAAGAAAAACGAAGAAACGAAATAAAATAAAATTTTTATTATTATTCTTGTTGTAGTTTTAGTTGTTGATTTCGTTGTGCGATGTTAATGATGAAATTGTTGAGTGTGTGTTCTAGTGGTTATAAGTGTGTGCGTGCGTGTAGTTTTTCTTTTGTTGTTTGGTTGTATGCGTTTGCAAGCGTAAGAGTAAGTGGGCGGATTTTTAAGTCCGTGTATGTATGCGTGTGTGTGTAATTGTTTATATATCGTATCCAACCTTTTTCCTTGTATACACACCCATACATACAAAGCAATGAATAATTGTTGGTGTTAAAATGATTTTTGTTGACTGTATGACGATGACTATTTTTGCTGAATGGTTGTTTGGTTGACTGCCCGGCTGACTGGTTATTGGATTTGTTGTTGTTATTGTTATAGTTGTTGTTCTTTGTTTGACAGACAGACAAACTGACTGGCTGGTTATTGCTTTAGTAAATGATAGTTGCTGGTGATGTTGTTGTTGTTATTGATGATGACGACAGGGGTGTTGGTTTGTTTACTAAACGATTATTTTGCTTCTACTTTTTCCACTCATATACATACACTTAAGCACACACTAATACAATTGTAAATCATACACATGCATGTAGGCTCATTGATAGTTTTGTTTAAATTGTGGTTTAATCTTAAGGTTTTAAAGGGTGTAGATTCCTGTTGTTATAATCGTTGTTATTGTTGCTTATTTTGGTTGTTGGTAGCAGTAGTTGTAGTTGTAGTAGTAGAAGTAGTGTTATTTATTATTGTTGTTACAACTAATGTGTCTTCTTCTTATGCTTCTGATCTGTTGTGGCTATTATTATTATCATGTTGTTGCTGGTGTTTCTATCGCACATTCATCCATGTAAAATTAAATTAAAATCCTAGAAAAATAATTCTTAAACAGTTTCGTTTTGTTTTAAATTTTATTATTTCTGCTTTTTATTAGTTCTTTCAGCTGTCCGTCTAATTTTAATTGTTACTAACTAGTTTTTAGTTGCGGATATAAAGTATATTTTAGTTCATTTAATGTTTTTAATTTAATTTATATATTAAACAAAAATATGTTCATGTAAAATCTGGACTACGTTACACTACAATAAGTTGTTGGCAAAAATAATTTAATTTAAGTAGATTTAAGGTGAAACTTGGAAAAAAACATTACTTTAGAACACCTCAAGTGTCAAGTATTTTTATACTGTTCGATAAAGAAATAGAAATAAATATCAAAATTCCTATTGTGTTTTGCCAAATAGAAAATATGAAATATGACAACTTTTTTTAAATCCAAATTTTGCATGAACCCATCTCTATTACTTTATCATTTTATACTGGTATATATTCACCACCACATTTTTGGTTTTGTTTTATTCTCAAACATTTAGTGAAACTTGTTGTTCTGTTCTTGTTGTTATTATTTTTATTTCCACATATACTATAGTATTTAGTCTTCTTTTCTATGACAAATATGTTCATGTACATATACATACGTATGATAGAAATCAGTTGCATGTCTATGAACTAGAGTGGACTATGATGGTACGTCTGTCATTCGTTAGATAGTGAGTAAATGAATGAACGAACAACCCAACTCTTTTAGCAGCAAATTTGGCTAATTTTTTACTTGTTGTAAATGTTAAAATGTAAAGGGTGGAAAGTATGTACGAATGTCTATATGTGTGGCGACTGTGATTGAGTTAGTAAATGAATGAGTCAATGTGTGTTATTTGTTTTTATTTCTTTTCTGCTTTATTTTCAAAGTGTGTAATTTAAAATGTGTTTTTTATATTTGTGTGTGTGTGTGTAATTCAGTCAGTGATTGTTTCGTGGTTTAGCAGATTCAAATGAGATTTTGTTTTAAAAAATTTAAAAGTAATGTTTTAATTTTGGTTAGTTTTTTTAATGATATTTTTATGTTCTTTTTTTTTTATTTTATTTTTTTATTATTCACAATTAAAATTGTTATTTTGTTTTTTGTTATTTTTTAGATTAATCGTAAAAAAATTGTTGTTATTGTTTCTGTAATGTTTTTTTGTTTGTTCGTTTTCAATTAAAATAAAAAAATAGGGGAAAGTATAATATCAGGAAATTATAAAGTATTGTTTTGCAGCTATAATTTCTAATGCTATCGTTGTTGCTGTTGCAGCTGTTGTAGTTGTTGTTGTTGTTGTTGCCTATTAAAGATATTTGTTGAAATTTTCTGTTCGTTGAATTTATTATTGTTATTTTTATTCTTAATGTTATTGTTATTGTTACTGTTGTTTTTGTTGTTGATGCTGTTATGTTTACGATTATTATTTTTATGTCGCAGTTGTAACATTATGAAATATCTTGTTTCACTCCCTCAACGCCTACGATTTTGATGTTTTTTGTTATTTTTATTTTTCAATACTCGTATTAAAGTTCTACTTTTTTAAATGTTTATTTTTTATTATTGCTGTCGTTGTTGTTGTTGTTATTGTTATTATTATCATTTGTTTATTGCTTTTTATTATTAAGTTGTTTCCAACTCCATTTTAATCTGCATGCTTTGGGTTCTTATTCTTATTTTATCCTTCTTTTCCTCTTCTTCCGTTAGAAGGAAAGCTCCGTTTTGTTTATTATTATCGTAAGGATTTGTACAATGTCAGTTTTTGATATTGTTGGTGTTGTAGTTCTTCCTTTTGTTCTTGTTGTTGTTAAGAAAAAAAAAAATAATAGATCATGTAAATCCTTTGTTTATTGTTTTTTTACGTTGTATAGTCGAAAATAATAAAAGAAGAAAACCTAAAAAGAAAAAAGAAGACAAAAAGAAAAAACGTATAAATAGAAATTATTGAAATATTTGTAAATATCTTACAATAAAAGAAGAGATTGAAATGAATTTTAAATTAATTTTTAGTTAAATAAAAATCAATTGTAAAATATTTATTTATTAAACTGTAAATAAAAATCGTGATTCTTTTATAACAATTCATAAAATCTTAATGTATTAAAGACTTTATTGTCACCACAACAATCTATTGAAATTTTATTAAAATTCAGTTAATTGATTTAATAGCAAATCTTTTCACACTACATTTCTCATTAACATAATTTTTTAAATATTAAAATTTATTTAAAAACGCAAAAAATAATAATAATAACAACTTAATTATAATCTATGTTTTCTTATAAAAAAAGTTTTTTAAGACTAACAAAACTAAAATACTTAATTTATAATTTTGTATTCTATAATTTGTCACTTATTTTTAAAACTTTTTGATAGTATAGATTACATTTATAACATTATATGCAAATTTACAAGTATTTAAAATATCATCAATCAAAACCATGTGATTAATATGTTAATAGTTAGCAGCAGTAGTGTAGAAAATTATACAACATATTATATTTAAATATGTATATTATTCAAAAATTCTTTTATACATTTTAATAAAATATAAAAAGTCAACAACAAATAAACAAGAAAGATTAAATCGAAATAGTTACTACAATATGAAAATTTCAATGTCAATTAAGTATAAAATTAAAAATATTTTGGAGACACTGTAAAATAATGTAAAATAATTTTCTAAGAAAAACTAAAAAAAAAAACATTTAAGAATTTTTAATTTATATGGAACTATATACTGTATGTATCATTAATATAAATTACTCATACGTACTGTGGTATTCATACATTTTACCCCAGCATGTGAAGAGTTTTACACACAATATCCAGTATGTAATGCATGCAAATGTATATGTAAATGAAACTAAAGCAATTACAAGGCAAATTTTTCAGCAATAGAACAAATGTTAGAGATGCCTGTATGTATATAACTAGTTTATAAAATAATCGTTAGAAAAGCTATTATTGTTTTTATTTGTTAATTTATTAAACAGTTGACTTTGATTTTAACCCAGCAAAAACTTGATAATGGCATGTAGTTACGGATGCAGTACCAAGCCGAGGCGGCGTTTTTTCCTAAAAAAACAAATTTTTTTTGGGCACAAAAAATAAAAAATTTAGTGCGATAATCATACGTATAGGTGGCAGTAGTGTGTTGAATGATTATAATAAACAAAAAAAAAAAAAAAAATAAAAATAAAAAAGAAGAATACGTTTTCTTAAATATATTAGGCAGAAAAAATAAGATTTAAGTCAAAAATGGATGTAAAGTCCAAAAATACAAAAAATTAATTA
Source organism: Phormia regina (assembly GCA_001735545.1). Classification (NCBI taxonomy): domain Eukaryota; kingdom Metazoa; phylum Arthropoda; class Insecta; order Diptera; family Calliphoridae; genus Phormia; species Phormia regina. The sequence continues at coordinate 79,844 of MINK01187647.1, forward strand.
TAAAATAGTATTTTTTATCTTTGGCGCAGCCGATTGTATCAGCGGCTTACCTTGAGCCGGCTCAGCCGATATGTAATCAACTAATTGAGATCAAATTTTTGAAAGTATTATTTTTTATCAATCTTTTCATTTACCTTTTTAGAGTCGGTAAAACATGAAAATGCATTAATTATTTGTTTTTCTATACGAACGAAAGTTTTAAATTATAGTCTTTAATTTAAATACATATATGTTTTTGCTGAGAATTTACTAATTTTTTAATACGATTTATATTTATTAACAACCCAGCAAAAATAAACATAAGTCATTTTTAAGAAAGTTTATTTTCACTACTTCCAAAGTATCAATAGATATATATTTTCGGCATCTTAAAAAGTAATAAAAACAACATCCAAAGATATAATTAAAAATGTATTCAGAAGATTTTTTTTTTTTTTTTTCAAATATTTGTTACGAAAAATTAATTTTATTAGCAAATTTGTTAGTTTATATATAAATTTCATTCGATTTCCCTGCAGCGATAAAAAGAAAAATCCAAAGAATGAGTTTTTCATAACATCGTGCACATGACTTCATATTAATTGAATAGGTATCAAAAAAGAGAACATCTTCCTATGACAAGCCTATGTTAAATTCATTGGAAATGATCCGAATTTGCACTACTTCTGGATCTTAAGTTCAGGATCTTATTGACTTCTTTGGATGTTCTTTTTTTGCTGGGAACATGGCGATCATTGTTAAATTGACTTAAAAACCAGAGTAGGTAGTACGCTCATTTTTTGATTCGTTTGGAACAAAATTTTTATCAGCGAATTTTATCCTTATTTTTTAGAACGAATGTAAGTTTTTTGTTTACAAATTTAATTTTTAAATTTGTTCGTAGAACAAATTTTTTTTTAATACAACGATATAGAAATGTGTTGCCTTATGTTAAAAAAAGCATACATATGGGGATGTTAAAGACATTTGTACATGCGCTTGTGTGTTTATGATAAATGTATGTTTTTTGTTTGTTTATTAAAATGAAACAACAGTAGTTAATTAAGTGTCTGTTTTTGTTTGCATATATATGTTAATATTTCATTAACAATAATTTTATTTTTGTCACAAAATTGCTTGACAACAAACAAAAAGATGTTTTTTTTCCCAATAAATAATTATTTTCCATTTTTTGTTTTGTTTGTTTTTTTTTTTTTTCGTAAAATAACGATCTTCCACATAATAACAAATAAAAAAAATTTATTATATTATATAAATTAAAAAAATTAAGGAATACAAATTTAATCCAAAAAGTGAATTTTATTTTTTAATTTACGAATTTTATCAAAAAGAACGAATAAAAACGGAAAATTTGATTCGTAATCCGAATTTTTCCGTATTATGATAAAAACTGATCTGTATCATTACATGTTTGAAACGACACACTTAATGAGTTAAATTAAGGAAAAATTGTCAAAACTTTTGTCTTCAGTTCTTTACCTCCATTTATCGAAAAAATCAGTAAGATTTTAGTCATTTTTATTTTGCATTAATAGTATAGATTTTTTCAAAACCTATGTATTCCACTTATGTGCTAAAAAGTTGTCGTGAAACAAATTTCTATGAAACCAAAAATTTTATTTATATGCGAAAATTTCAATTGCTGAAAAGATTTTGTTTTATATTTTTCTTACTTTCAACACAAATGAGTGAACTCTCTATTTAATTTTTATTGTAATTTATAAAGAAGCTACACATTTCTTCTTTTTGATTAAATTTATTTATTTCTATTATTTTCGTTAAAATTTAACAATTTAAAACTTTTTACCTTAATCTAAATTTAGTACAATTTAGAAACATTTCATGCTCTTAAAACTTAAATAATTATTATTCACATTTTTTTTTTTTGTTTATGACATTTAAATTGAGCTTTTTCCTAAAACTTTTAACAATATTTTCTACTGTTAAATAGAAAACTTTTTGAATGGTTTTTTTATTTTTACTAAAAAAAGAACTCAATGAATTGACAAAAAAAAAAGCACTACTTGAAACTCCTTAAAAAAACCTTTTAAAACAAAACAATACAGACACAAAATAGCTTAACGGTCTTTTTGTTTAAAATTTAACGAAAATAAATTGCAATTTAAGATCCTCCTTCTTTCGCTTATATATGCAAATAATAAATTGTCCATAGTTGAATTGTATTCGTAGAGAACAGGATACTAGAGAGAAAAAAAGGCATAAATACAGTAAAATATTTTTATTTATATGCTGATGTACATATGTATGTGTGTGAAACACATACATATGTACATCAGCATATCTGTATGGGTGGATTTGTTTATATATGTTTATACATATGTTGGTTTTGCCTTTCATTTTACATTAAACTGGAGTTACAAAAAAAAAAAAAAAAAAAAAAAAAAAAAAAAAAACAGCAACATGATGACATATTATAGCTTTTGGCAATTCTTACGGAAATTGATAAGAAACAAAGATAAAAGCAAGATAAGACAACAATTTTCCTTTAAATGAATAATAAATAAGAAAAATAATACACCAACACTTGCATATATATTTGCAGAAAATACATATTAAAAATTATATACCAAAATGAACAATTAATAATCTATATGCATGCAGTTGTTGCAAATTTAAATAGAAATTACATTTCAGATATACCAACCGATATACATATATAAGATTTCGATTTTTCCTAAACTAAATCTTTATATTTTAAATTATAATTTCATAAATTTTTGAATATTTATCTCACTGTTCAATAGTGTTATTTTCTATATATTTCTTGGACTTATTCTTAATTTTGTACAAAAGTCTTCTGCTGTGAATTGTTAGATAAAACAAAGACATATGAAAGTAACGCCTTCTTATTTATATTTAACATTTTTTTCTTGTATATAAAGCTATAAAACATGTTCAAAACACGCACACACACACTTATTCATTCACAGTATCTGTTTGTGTACACAATACGAATATAAATGCAAATACGGAAAATACAAACACATTTAAAACATATAAATAGCAATACAATACAATTAAATAAATGACTCATGTGGTGTTAATGTTTGTATGTATGTATGTATATATATATATATATATATATATATATATATATATATATATACATATGTGAATAAGTAGTAAAGTATTTTATATTATTTGAATCAATATTAAGAATGGAAGTTTTCCTTTTGGTTTGTAAAAAATAAATAAAAAAGTTAAATATTTCAATTTTATTTACTACTGACATCTGCAATGGCAATTATTTGTATTTGTATAGAGTGACGTTCATTCAAACACGCATCTACTACTATTATGAGTCAGAGTTGAAAAATGGTAAATACTAGGAATTTTGTTGATTTAACCGTAACAATAGCAATAAACACTAAAGGACAAAAGTTGAATACATGAATACTCATGTACATACAATTGTAAATTGAAAAAAAAAAAAAACACACACAATACACTGGTGCATATTCCTATAAACGCACTTAATTTTTTCTGTATTTTGGTTATATCTTTGTTGTTCTCATCCAAAAGCAAAAATTAACTATTTTAATGAGAGACAAC
>MINK01187648.1:0-40080 GCA_001735545.1 Phormia regina
CACTCTCACAAATACAATTATATTTTTAGTGATTGACATTCCTAATGTAAATGTAAACAAAAGTAAATATAGCAAAAACTTAAAATTTCTTTCAGTGTATTAAAAATTTTAATTAATCAAAATTTATTATTATTATTATTTTCTCCTTTCCCACAGAAACATTTTCCCGTTGCCATAAAATGCATCACCAAAAAAGGTCTTATTAAAACACAGAATTTATTGGGCAAAGAAATAAAAATTCTTAAAGAATTAACAGAATTGCATCATGAAAATGTGGTGGCTTTATTGGATTGTAAAGAATCACAGGATTGTGTTAATTTAGTAATGGAGGTAAGTGAAAACTACTTAATTTATTTTAATAGTAAACAACAAATAACATGAAATTATTAAATATAAACATGTACATTATTGACTAGTAATAATTTATGATTAAAAAGGTGAGGTTATGATTCATTGTTATTTCCTGATGGTTGTTTTTATACGCATAAAAACAAAAACAATAACAATTGAAAATATGACGTCTTTTTATCTGTGTGTGCGTGTGTGTGTATGAGAATTTGTTTTCCATTAACAAAACAAAACAATAACAAAAAGAAAACATGTTGTTTTCTTTTCTTTCCTTTTTCTTAATATTTTTTAAACTTTTACTTTAATAATTGTTTTGTTGTTGTTTAAAATTTAGCACACATTTTTGTTGTTTTTAATATTAAATAAAAAATACGGAATAAGAGTGCACTCACTCTCTAGATTCGTTTAAATGTTTGCTTAAATTGGATACATTAAATTTATTGTATACAATTGTTGGTTCAATGACTTGGTTTTCTTAATTTTTATGTGAAAGCAAAAGCAAAGTTCATTCTTTAATTTTTTCAAAAAAATTTTACGTCTTTTTTTCTTAAAGTAAATTTGTCTTAAAATTTGCTAATTTTTCTTTATTTATCATAGAGAACTTAATTTATACTCTTTGTGTTCCAAATTTATTAAGCTCTTATTTATTTAATTGCGTAATTTTTTTTTTGTGGAATTACTTTTTTGTTGCGCATGAAAAATACAATTATTAAATTTGCACTTAATTTTAAATGTATTTAGATCAGGGATGGAAGATGCAATACTATTGAAGTTTTGTAGTATTTTTTTCTTAGTTAAATTGTGTATTTGTTTCAGAGTTATCTTAGTTCATATTATTTTGTGTGTACTTGCCTATTTGATTGTTAAGGTTTTCAGGTCTATGATGAGAAAATTTAAAGAACATAGGTTCAGCGGTTTAGCTGTCTATAGTGCAGGCGCGAATCCAGCTCAAGCATTTGGGGGAGCAAAGCAGAATTATTTTTGTAAGAATTTTTCATTAAACGTATTAATTTTGGGGAGGAAAATTTCCCTTTTTCCTCCCTGTGGATCTGCGCCTGCTATAGAGTACATACCACAAATAATATTTTCTTTACGTGGGGGCTACTACTTACCCTGAAGTTTCTCTTTTTTAATTTTAAATAGTAACCTTTTTATGTCAGTTTTTCATGCCATAATTAATACTTTCTTTATATAGGTTTCCGTTCAAAAATTTTAAATATAAATTTTTTATATTAGTTTTCCATCCTGTTTTTACTTTATAAAGACAATATGTTAGGAAAATTGTTCTCTCAAAATTTCAGGGCTCTCACCATAATAGTTCTTTAGATATGCCATTAAGAATATTTGCTTTGCATGGGGGTACCATTTCTCCAGGATCCACCCATATAAATTGCATCTTAACTTATGGAGGTTTTTGAGAAAGTTATTATAATAAAATTTTAAAACTTTTTTGTAGTTTTAAAGATATATGATATTTAATATCTTCGTTGTATGGCTATTCTTTCTCTGGTCCTAACCGTTCCATTTTCGTTTTAAGTTTGATGGTTGAGGAGAAAGATATACCTGCAAAATTTTAAGACTTTTGCTTTAAAGTTATTTGTATTTTCTTTGTGTGGGGTCTATCTCTCCCTTTAAACTTATCCGCTACATTTTCATCTTAATTATGTAGATTAATAATAAAATTGATACTACAAAATTTCAGGCTTTTATTTGTAATAGTTCTGGAGATATGTAAAATTAAATATTTATTTTGAAGAGGAATTGGGCTTCCACTCCCCTTGCTCCTATCGAAAAACAAAATAGCCTATTTTACAAAAATGTAAATCAAAACGAAATGTTAATAAAAATTAAATTTTCTTTTGTTTCAGAATTCCGTAAATACTCAAATTTATTTTGAGTACAAATTTCCCTGATACAAATGTTTAAAATATGGCTCCGTTAGGATTTGTAGGACGAAAAGCTTTATAAGTAAGCCGAATTTGCTGGGAGCTTTAGAAAGATCTTGAAAGAGTTTTCTCTTTCTATGCTTAAAAATGGCACATAAATTCGTTTATTTTCTCTCCCTGATTGAAATTTAAAAATCCGTCTCCCTAATATATATAGTTATATGACATTTAGTAAATGTAATTAGTTTTCCTATTTGTTATTGTCTCATAATAAATAACATTTTAAAATCTTCATTTTCCATCCCTGCTTTATATGCATGCTAAACTTTGCGCTCTAATTTTGCTTAAAGTTTATTGTCGTTTCAATTTTTTTGTTTAAACACCATGACACTAAATAATTGAAACTAGTTTGAGGGATTTTTTTATAAAACGTAAAGATATTTTTGTTTAAATTTTAAATTATATTTTCTTTGTCGTTAAACAGGCCATAATTATTATTTATTATATAAAAGTACTTATATTACCTAAAGTTTATTATTTTCGATGAAGTTTCCATAACAATTGTCAATTTAAGAAAATTTTTACAATATATTTAGTAAACATTTCAGTTATAAACCTCAGTTAATCCTCTTGTTTTTTGGTCCAATCATTCCATTTTTTAATTTCTTAAGATCATGGGACTTAATCTTTACATCAAGTAAAAATATTTTTCTAATCATATCTATTTTTTAAGCAGCATTTATTTATATAAATCTTTTCTTGTAGTACTGTGTATTTCTGATATTTTTTTCTGGATTTTTTTTTCCTGGAACACATTTTCGTTTTGTTTGTTAAATAAGTCTTTGACCGGTATTTATTTAACGACTTTATTTGTATACATATATTAAAATGTGCTGTAAATTAATGAATATAATACCATTTACGTTATTTTTTATTTTATCGCCTGGTTGTTGGTGTCAAGGCTAAAATTATTGTATGCTTATTAGTACGGTACTAATGGTATCTCCCTCTTATCAGCTATTGACTTTACTTTCTCATTCTGGTAGACAATTTTAATTAGATTTTTCTTTATTTCAATTCTCGTTCTTAATCTGTCTAAGAACTGAATGCTTTGGTATATTGAGTGAAATACAAAATCTGAAAACTACTTTTTAGCTATTTTATAATAGGGATCCTAGCAGAGCTTTGAAATATAAATTAAATTTTCGCAATTTTGTTTTCAAAATTCATAATATTGTTTGAAGATAAGACCGTGAAATATTTAAAGTTTTATAACTTCTAAAATGTAAGTTGAAGTGAAAAAATGTTTAATATAATAATAGCCGTATTTATAACCAAAATTTATCATGGATTTAACATACGAGTTATTTAAAATGCATTTCTTATCCACTAGCGAAACGCTTGCTAACGAACGATCAAAGACTTGCTAAGTCTTTAAACAACAGCTGTTTTGTGTCAAAGTAAATTTGTAAATAAACGTGAAACATATTATAAAAGTTTTTTGTGGGAAAAAATTAAATAAATAAATTAAAAATTACGCAAACTCTTAACCAATTACACTTGAAACATTTTACAATTTAAGGGAAAAAAACTTAAATAGAAATGTCAACAAATACATCAGAGTTGATTTTTTGTAAATGGTTGGCAATGCATTACACTTTTCAGAGTTGATTTTCAAACGATTTATTAACAAATAAAAATGCATTATAAATAAACTCCTCTTGGCCAACTCTCGGATAAGCTTTATCGGTCTGCTAGCAGATCGTTGTGTGTGATGTATACACAGTGGCTAACTTTACGTTATAGATATGGCCAGAAATTTCTACCTCATATTAAAATACTCTCAATTGAAAATAAAAACTTTTTACTAACTTAGAAGCTATTAACATTTTTATGTGTTAATTCCTATAAGGGAAAGTTGTTAGCTTTTCAGTTGTTATAATATTTTTTTTGTTATGAATTATAAATGTTAATTTTAATTGTTGTCCTTGAATTATTTATAATACCTGTTAATTTAACTTTGTGTTATACAAAAACAGCACTTTTTACTTGCTTATTTATGGTAATTTTAATATATTTATTTTTTTTAATTGTCTGAAATTGAATTAAATGAAATTCGAAGTATAAAAACTTAAGGTAACTATTTAACAATATAGTTTTTCGCTTTAAGCTCTCTTTAAATAGATCAAAAGTCTAGCTGACAATCCCTCAATTTACTTCCAGATGGATACATCTGAGGCGCGATATGTATTGTCAGTGATAACCAACCTACGCAGTTCTGGTTCGAATGAGCGTGATAACGATACAATTAGCGAAAAGGTTGGTTTAGATGATGCCCGTAAAAATTACCGGTTATCAATTAGACTCATTAGATTCCGATTTGATAAAACCCTACTACTCGTCAGGTGAATGAGTTGGATTGAGTCTGTAATGAGATGTGAGAAAAATGAGAAGATAAATTAATTAGGTTCAACCACTACATGGAGGTATTTAATAATGTCACTGAGTCTAGTGTCAGATATCTCACAGTGGTTGTTTCATTGGTACCTTCCCAGAAGTTTATGTCTTATTGCGTTCAAAGTTGGGCATTCGCATAGAAGATGATGTACTGTCTTCTCTTTTGTCGCCACAACTACGACGGTATTTATTATAATCAGACCACGTCTGCTTGCATGTTTTTCCATCGCCCAGTGAACTGTAAATAATGCTATTAGAATCGAGATATAATTTTGCGTTAGTAGCTAAAGACTTTCCTTGAGTGGTTCTCGTGGTAGGTAGACCACGTTTCCTACGCGACTCTTACATTCGTCTAGATTTCGCCATCTATTTTTCACCTTTCCAATACTTGGTTTTTGGATTGTGCTTTTGACTGATCCTAACTTGATTGCGACAGAATTTCGACTATAATCGAGGTAGTTTTGGGTGATTTAAGTGATAGTATTTCCGGTTGGCTGTAGACGAATAGAATTAGTTTACACGCCTCTCTGACCACTAGCATTTCCGCTTGGAATATGCTTTCTTCAGCAGGGAGTCTATAGGAATGTCTAATTCCAAGGTCGTCAGAGGAGACACTAGAGCCGACACCGCAGTTCTTCTTTGAGCCGTCAGTGTATATTTTAGTTCCACATTGTTCAAGAAGATTTCCCCTACACCATTCACTCCTAGTGAGGATTTCAGAAGTAGGCAATTCGATTGACTTCGATTGCGGGTTATTATATAATATCCTCGCGTCCCATATGTTTTTAAACTCCAGCTTTCGGTTGCAGATAATCTTATCTCGCTATTATAATGTGTAGGTTTATAAGTGTTAGGTGTAATATAGTGTTCAGAGCTTTTGATGTACTAGTACGGAATGTACCTGCAGTACCAATGCAAGGGGATCTTTGTATCCTGTAAAGTTAATCCACCACGTATCTCTTCCTAATAGCGTCCCTCAAAAAACACAGGGATCCATATACAAGTATGGGCCGTACTATTGTCAATTTTTAAGTTTTACACTTAATATCTTTCTACAGGTTTAACTACCGTAGCCTTTTTAATCCAATTTTTAATATTTAGCTTCCATGAAAGCTTGGAGTTCAAAATAATTCCCAAGTACTTTGCTTTATCAGACAAGTTGAGTTCACAGTTTTCTAACCGTAGAAAGATGAAACTCGGAATATTGGCCTTTGTGTTGAAAAGTATCAGCTCTGTTTTGCCCGCATTCACTTCTTATTCTTTGAACCAGTTGCTGAGTGTAGTCAGAGAGAAAGTGTAGTCAAATCAAAACTGTATGCAATTCCTTCGGAAATGTTTCGAAACGTCAATTACAGAGTCATCTCATGTTGAGATAGAGGTTATAGCCATTTTCATACCCAAAGAGGGTAAAATTACACACTCGTGTGTCGCCTTAATTACTGAAGACAATGAAAAGACTCATTGATCTGCATCTTAAGAGTAAAATGGGAACTCATACCATCAGCGGCGCTCTAAATACCTACCTTAAGGCTAAGTTCGCATAGAGCACTCTCCATGATGTATTGAGTTATATAGAACGAGGTTTATTGCATAGGTATTATACCATTACAGTTTTCTTCGATATACTGGTCTCGGATAAATTTCTACTACGGTCAGTGAGGTCATGTTTGATATTCATGCAACATTAGTAGCACTGTTGAGTCTTGGTATTTTGAATGCAATATGGTATTGAGAAATTGAATGTTTTACTCCTTGTCCAAAATTTTAAAAATATTTAACTTTGACAGCTCTGTATAAGGAAACTAAACTGCATAGCTTGATGATTTTAATTGCTATTGATAAATAATTTTGTGTATTTTTATCCGGTTTCCAAACTAATATTAAGATTTCAGAATTCATTTAATTACCCATTTTGTTTTTTTTTAAGACCTTGAAGTACCAAATATGATTTTTATCGAAAGCTACACTTTTAAATTATTATTCCCAGCGGTTTCAACTGTTCATAAAAATGACACTCTTCTCATCTCACCAAATAAAGGTTACTACTGTATAGACACGAATATTAATATCAAAATTTAAAACCTAGACCGATTTTTAAATAATCGAACAGTTTTTTTTATTAATTCCAAATCGATTTTATGGTTTAAAAATTGTTAAAGAATCGACTTTCTATCAAAAAGCGAAAGTCAACTAATGAAAAGGTTGAAAAACTATAAATTGAAAAAAAAAAAATGAATAGTCAAAGGTAGAAGCAACATCTTAATACTTTTTCTAATTCAAATCTTAATCCGTCATATTTTCATATATTGTTTTAATTTATCAAGGGGTCAGTTTAACTAAAAAAGTTGACAAATTAATATGAAACTCAATTAATGATTATGTCACATACTTAATTAAATATATGACTTACTTTAACGCCGTCACATAAAAACCAGGCGCTTTCTTATAAAAAGCTTAAAGTCTCTAGTTTTAATTAGTTAATTGATAAATTGAAAACAAAATATTAAAGATATATTTTTAAATTATAGAGTCATCTGAAGTCACTTGCAAATTTTATAGCTGAACTTCAAATAAAAATACATTAAAAATTATTAATATATATTTTTTAGATTCGCTGTTTAGAGCAGATTTCAGAGCATTTAGGATATTGAAAACACTTCATACATTTGTGTGTAAATAAAATCCTTTAGTTTATATTGTTTAATAAACATTTAAATGAAATTTCAAATATGAATGTAAATAATTGTGTCTTAAAAACGTTTTAAAACAAATTTCTGTTTCACCTTAACCTAATTGTTTTTTATCTAACCTCAAAAAGTAAAAAATATCATATTTTTTTTAAGCAAAATAATGGATATGTGTATCATTTAATATATTTACTTATTTATTTTGTAAACAAAAGTAATTGTTTATTATTTAGAAAAAAAAAGATAGAACTAATAATAATAATAGAAATACAAGACTAGTTGAAACGACCACAAACACAAAAAACACTAAAATACATATAGAACTTATAGAAAAATTTATAACTTAAATGCTATTTTTTTCACTTTACTTTTATATAAAAGCTATAAAAAATTGTTACCTAAAATTAATAACATAAATATGTTTATAGAAAACATTTAAATAGTGGATATTTGTTCAATTTGGAATTTGTTTGCCTTACAATAATAATATTTGGCAAGATTTTTGCTACATTATAATATTTTGTTTATTTTGTGTGAAAGTTTTTTTTTCTTTTTTTTGTTTGTTTTTGGAATAAATATTTACAATTAATTTGTTAACAAAGATTTTTGTTATTTTGTGGCTGAGCTTTTTTTTTCTCTTTTTCTTTTGGGAAAATTGTTATTTATTTTTTTCTTAAATATTAATTAAACTAAGTTAATTTATTCAAGGGTATTTCTTCACCCGGCGTTGCAGCTTCAGTATTCTTTTCATCTATAGGTTTTTTTGTGCGACAACATTTTGTTTTAATGCCACCCACATCTTTACGGCATATGATGCCTATAATAATGCCAATAACAGAAATCACCATAAGACCTAGAAAGAAATTATTTAATTAAGTACACACACACATATTCTTTTTAATTTTTCTTTTAAATACCTATTAGCATATAATTAATAGCTTCCTGTGATATGGGCACTTGATAGGATTTTTCTGGATCATCTGTGGGCACCATACCCGCCTGTACAACTTCTGCCTCATTGTTGGTGACATTAGCTAACAAGGTCATATTAGAAGACATAGTGGAAGTTTCTGTTTGATACAAAAAATTGAAAATTTTAAAAATTGTCTATAAATTCCATTTATTTAAAGCAACTTACCTAGTTTCTTATTTAATTTATCTTTAGCCGCTGACGTTTCAAGTTCTACTTCTGTGTTAGCTTTACGTTTCTTAATCTCTTCCTCTATTTCCAATTCTAATTTGGGTTTTTTAAATGGCGGATCTGTGGCCAAAATTAAACTTTCATTATATGTAGCACCCAATACCAGTTCATAGCAGCTAACATCGAAATGTTTGAATCCAATATTATCGATAAATTTCAAAAGATTGCATAGCTCCTCCGTGCTATTGGCATCCAATTCGGGCAAACGAAGTTTAATCAAGTTTTTCAGCGGCACAAATGCTTTGGTATTGATTTTCTAAAACAACAAGCAACAATAAAAAATGGAATAATATAGTAATAAATGTCTGCTCTGGAGAGAAAATAAACATAACAAAAAACACTATAAGAAAATAAAATGTCAAATAAATGAGGAGTAAACATTGGATAAAAGCTTATAAATATAAACAAAAGCAGTAAAAAGCTTTTATCAATACGCACAAGTAAAGAATTGCCAGATTGAATTTATGTTAATATGGTAACCTATAGAAAACTCCGTTATTTATTTTAAACTACGGTGATGCCAATGTATTTGTTTTTGGGGGTTAAAAATACGTTGCTTTGTTTTGTAGAATAAATAAAAAACTATACAAACTCAGCTACTTTGTTAGAGATTAACAAATTGTAAAATAAAAAAGGAAGAAAAACTGTTAAATATAATTATTATATGATTTTAATTAAACAAAAAGGTCAGATAAATAAATTAATTTCTAAAAATTTCTAAAAATTTTTTAGATTTAAAGGATTTTATCATTAAACACAATTTTGAAATTGAAAATAAAAAATGGAATTTTCGTTGAAATCTACAACTTAACGAAACTTTTTTTTTCTAAATTTAAATATTTCGCCTGAACATTTTACTTCCACACAGAATTACAATTATTATTATAGGACAAAATTTTTGGATATTTATTAAACATAACGAAACTTTTTTCTTTAAGTTGGGAAGATTTCAATAAAATATTTAATTAAAATCATTAAAAAATACACAAACTAAAGATTTTTTGTAGAGTTTAATAAAAGTTTAGTTAAATTTCATTAAAATAAATAATGCTTCTTTATACAATTATTACGCCTAATTAAAACTTAACGAAACTTAATTTTTTAAACTAAAAATACTTCAATAAACATTTGTATGAAAAAATTTTATTTTTAAATTCGAGAATAAAAAAGTTTTAATTTTGAAAACTTAACTTTCTTAACAAAAAAACATTTCAACAAAATTTTTCAAGCATTAACGAAACTTTATTTTCAATGTCAAATATATTTAGTTAAAAATTTTGCATATTTTTTATGACTATAATAAATTTTGAATTTAAAATTAAAAAATTTCAAAAATTTTGTTGAATTTTGAAACTTAACGAATCTTTACTTTTTAAGTTTAAAATATTTCGTTAACATTTTTATTATATTTGTTTAATTTAAATAATTTTTCATTAAATAGTAGGTAAATGTTAATATNTTTANTNTTNNNAANATTTNAANAAAATANTTNATTANNNTCNNTNNAAAATACACAAANTATTTAATATTTTTTAACAATAAAAGTGTAGAATTTAAAAAAAAAAAAAATTAAAACTTAACGAAAGCTTATNTTTTAAGCTAAAAGCATTTGAATATATATTTTTCTATAAACGTTTCTTATACATTTTCGTCATTTAATAATAAAGAAATTAAAGTTTTTTACNCATATTTAAAACTTAACGAAACTTTATTTTTTAAATAAAAAATTATTCTGCAAANNTTTTTTTAAATACCATTGAAATTAATAAATTAAAATTTATTGCCAACAAAANTTATGAATTTTTGAAAATTATTAAAACTTAACGAAACTTTATTTTTNAAACTTAAGCGATTTTAATAAAAATATTTNTACCAACGTTAAAGAATTTGATAGTATTATTTGTAATTAGAAAAATTTCGATNTTTAGGNAANNAAAAAAAANNAAAANAACGAAATTTTATTTATAATCCAAACTATAAGATTTGCAATAAATATTTTTATGTATTTGTTTAGTTTACAAATTAAACTATTTAATTATTGTTAAAAATTTGTAATTTATATTATTTTTCAAAACTTAACGATTTTTTATTATTAATTTTTTTGAAATAAAAAACATTTCAATTTATTTGAAAGTTAAAACAATTTGATTTTTTTCAAATTTAAAAATTTAATGAATTTTTAATTTCAGTACTGAAAGCTTAGAAATATAAATTTCGATTTTTTATTAACTTAACGAAAATTAACGTTTTTAAAAACAAAAAAATTTCAGTAAAAACTTTTACGAAATTCGTTCAATATAAATAATTTTAATGAGAAATATTAGAATTTTTATCACATTAAGTTTTAAAGAAACTTTTTTTTCAAAACTGAAAGGTTTGGAAATGAAAACTTTTATACTACTGCAATTGGAATTTGTTGAATTTTGTCTCTATTCTCTGTTTCTAATTAATCAGGAATTCCTTTGCTATTAATCTTATTTTGTCTTACATAAATATTGATATGGCAACAATGATTAAGTTGACGTCAAAAGCTTGACGTGTAGCTGACAGCACTAATTACAACGTCTCCTAAGCAAATGTGTAGACATTTGTGTAGGCCAACAGGAATGGAAAATTCAATACATTGCGAATAAAATTGTAAATACTTTCTTATCATATTAAAGAGCAATAACTTTTAATTGAATTAAAATTATTTATATCCATAAAAATGTGAAATATTTTCTTTAAAAAATGTTTGTTGTTTCCATATTAAATTATTTAGAAATTAACTTCCTTTTTCACTTACCTTATTAAAATCATTCAAATCTATTCTTAATGCTGTTAAAGATGAAATATTCTTAAATGTATCATCATACAATTCTGTCCAAGAACAATTGCGACAATTCAACTCCAACAAAGATGGTTGATTTAGAAATGAATTATGTTCCTTTAAAACTATAGAATTATTACTTAAATCCAATAAACTTAAATCGGAGGCACCAGCAAAAGTATCCGGATGTATTTCCGTTAAATGATTATTTGCCAATTTTAATCTTTGTAAACGTGGTAAATCAACAAAGACCTTTAAAAGACCATAAAAACAATAAATTATTATGAATTTTAAAAGGCAAATTTAAAGAAATTTACCTCCTGTTCCAAATTTTCTATAGCATTATAATTTAAATTAATCTCTTGTAGTTTTGTACGATGTGAAAAATCAGTTTTACGTATTTCTCTTATTTGATTATGACTTAAATCTATGATTGCCGCTGTAGTGGGTATATCACGTGGTATTTGTGTTAGCCCAGCATTAGAACATTGTATATATTTGTAATCTTCTAAACAAAGACAGTCCTTGGGACAAGTGGGTTCTACTACATGATTGCTGCGTTGGGGAATGTCTAGTGTAAAGGATTTAAATGATTAAAAATTTATTTTTTTCCTTTATACAAATCAAACTTACCAAATAAATTAAATATGAATGAAGAAGTTTTTGTTGTAGATGCTGGTATTATGCTAGAGGGTGTAGTTTTAACTTCAGATGATGCTTTCTTTGAGTCTTCTGTGTCATCATAATAATCATCATCATATGAATCACGATAATCATCATCATAAATTGATGTTTCATTTGTAACGGGGGCAGCTCTGGTGTGATAGAAACTAAAAGAAAGGAATAAAAAGATATTTTTAATAAAGGAAATAAAAAAATTATAACAGATATTAATTAAAGAAAAAGGACTTAATTTTAATTATAGAATTCTTTTTATTGAAAGATTTTTTTTTAAAGGGAAGTAAATATGAAAAGATTTATTACAATAGTCTTTTCTAGTAGCGTTATTTTTTCTTTTAATTGATGTAATAAAACTATTTCCAAGTATCTCTTTAATTTTTCTTTTAATCTTTAGAAAATTTATTCTAATAACTTATAACTTTTAATTATTTCTATTACTAAATTATTTTAATTGTTTAAGTTTAATCTTCTTATTTCTAAAGCATTTTCTTTTCATTTTTTTTAATTAAACTTATAAAATTAAATTGTCTTTGTAATGAATAAAACATGTGTTTCAAATAATTACTAAACTATTAGATTTTATTGTTTGTATTAATTGCTATAATTTATAAATAGACATTTTATAAATTCTAAAGTCCAAAAGTAAATAAATACTTAGCAAATGGGCTACGTCACTTCAAAAAAACAAGTGTAAAAGTACTTAAAGCAACAACATAACCTACATTTATAAGATTTTATAAAAAGATAAATTTAAAAATTAAATTAATACTTTTGTAAGGGAAAAGTTTATTAATCAATGTTTTATTTCTATTTTCCAAATATTATTTTCAATTTATTTTATTATTTTTGTTCTTTTTTTTTCTAAAATATTTGTTTTCCTTGCAATTCGCTTTAATTTAAACGCTTTATGTTTTATATACCATCTGGTAACATTGATTTATTTCTCGCACGTGAAACGTACAATGAAATTAGCAGTAATGCTAATATTTAGATTTTTTTTAATATAAACAATTGATTTAATTACGAAAAATAAATTTAAATAAAATATATTTAATAATATTGTTTAAAGCAAAGATTTAATATAACAATTTTACGTTACTAATGAAAATATCAAAGATTAAAATTTATTATCGTTCATATTTTTTAGGGCAAAATATTGCAAATTTTTTTTAACTGATTAAAAATATTTTTTTGATAATTTATTTATTTAAAAATAAAGTTTTTATGATAAAGAATTTTTATTATTGACAATCAAACACTTCAAAAGTAGAACTAAGTGCATATTTTAAACATTTATTTTAAATTATTAATGTTAAATATATATTTCGGACGGTAAAAAATATTGATATTACTAAGAAAATAATCATATCTAAAAGCTTTTAGGTTTTTTTCTTATATATGTATTTATAAAATTGAATTTTGTCTTCTTCTTAATAACTACTATAATCAAATATTATGACAGGAAAATTTTATAGGAATGTCGGGGTTCACACACAGCAATATTTCTGTGAAAACGTGTCATTTTTTAAATTTCTTAAAAAATTTAAGAAAAAAATATTTTTTGTGTCTTCCTGTTTATAACAGATTAATTAATTAATTGTATTTGTTTTTGACATTAAAAATGTGAAGGCAAATATTCAAATTATCGCTTATTTTTATTTATATTCAATTAATTTATTAATAAGAAAAATTATTGAAATTCGAAAATTTTTAAACATTTTATAAAAAACTATTAAGATTACTTTTTTAAATGTAGCTATTATTCAAGTGATCAAAATTTTTTTTTTTTTTTTTTACTAAAAGTAAAAAAATTTACTTCCGATAATTTTTCTTATTGTTTTAACTAATAAATTAATCAAAATATATAAAAAAATTATAATTTGAATAATTGAATACACAATTTGTTAATAAGTTGAATTTCAATTAATTATTTTTATAAAATTTTAAAAATACTAATTAATAATTTATTTTAAATTTTGAAAACTTTTAAATATTTTTTAATATTCTTATCAGTTTTTACATATATATTATTTACAGCAGTTTTTGCCCTCATTCGATTTTTGATTGAAAAAACTAATAAAATAAGCTACGAAAATAATTATTTATGATACAGCCTATTTAGTTGCTTTCAGAACAGTTAGCTTTTGCATAGGATAAGAAATAGAAAATTTACAAATTTATTGAATTATTTATTTTATTTCTTTTATAAATTATTTTTAAAATATTGTTAAAAATAAATTTAAATTTAATAACAATAAGTAAATATGGTATTTAAACGGCACATTAAATATTTAATTAATAACAAATAAAACATAATTTTTTATTTTAAATTTAAACTTTAATATAATATGACATTCAAGCCAAATACGTTAGGTTAGGTTGAAAAGAGAGGCGTATTCACGCCTCCACCCAGAGACCAAAAAAAGGTCCATTGTGATCCCTTTGAGAAATAAAAATAAATTTTAAAACAGATAAGAGAATACTTAGATAAAGAAGAAGAAGAAGAAGAGAGGAGTGGATTCGAACCAAATAAAAACTAGTAGTTTTTGGCTTCAATTGTTTTTTTTTATGAAAATTCCATGGTTTTTATTTATAAATCAAAAACCATTTTCGTTTAGTTTTTGTTGAAAACCAAATAAAAACTACAAAAATAACTATTAAAAAAACATCCTGTTCATTTGATTTCATAACAGTATGCTTTTATATAGAAGGAAAAAATACAAATAGTATTATTTTTTGAAAGATTTCATTTAAATAATATTTGTTTTATATATAAATTATGTTTTAAATATGTTTAATAAACTTTTTAAAAACAATTCAAAGCAAAATACAAATAAAACTAAAAATTTATCAAGAAATAAAAACTTGAACAAAAACTACATAAGAACAAAACAGATATGTAAACGAATTAGTTTTTAAAATTTAGTTTTTCCAAAAAACCAATTAGTTTTATTTTGGTGTAAACGTAATATAAAACACTTTCATCTAGTTTTTAATAGAAAACCAAATAAAAACTATTCAAATAATTATTTATGATGCAGCCTGTTTAGTGGCTTTCATAACATTAAGCTTTTGTATACGATAAGAAATAGAAAATTTACAAATTTATTGAATTATTTTATTACTTTTATAAATTATTTTGTAAAATATTGTTAAAAATAAATTTATGTTATTTTATTTAAGAAGTAAATATAATATTTAAACGATTTTGGTTTTTGAAACGGCATATTAAATATTTTATTAATAACAAATATAAAATTAAATTTTCTTTTAAATTTAAACTTTAATATAAAAATCTTTAATATTTAATCTTTAATATTTAATATCTTATATGCCTTTAATACTAAAGTAAAAATTAATTGGTTTTCGAAAAAACCGAAACTCGAAAACCAGACTCTTTAGATACCTCTTTTTTTCTCGTTAGGGTTTTTGATTGTTTTTATATTTCTTAAAATTACTTTTTAAACTATAATTATGAACACTTCTATTTTTTTATATGGTTCTTAATAATGTTTTCAAATTAGTTTGTTTAAAAAATGTAAAAAAACAATTAAAATTAATGTAATTTGACATTTTCTTTTCAACTCACATATACGAAAGCTTAATGATCTAATGACCTATAAACAGGCTGTATCATAAACAATTATTTAAGTAGTTTACTTTTAGTTTTTGCCAAAAACTACATGACTACAAACTAAAGAAATTTATGTAGTTTTTCATTCAAAAACTAAATAAAGCCAAAAACAACTACTTTTTGTTTGGTGTAAACGGTATATTATGGTTAGTTACTAATTTTTTCGTGCACAGTCCTTATATGCCATGAGTACAATAAAGCTACTTGTATTTTAAGATTTCTTCTGCTTAAAAATATATTTTTTGTTTTAAATGTAAATTTTAAACAGAATACATAATTGTTTTTTGCAAGTTCAACATTCTTTTTAAAATTTTTTTTCTTTTAAATTTTGCGTAAGGTTTAATTTTATTTTTTGCTTTAACAATGAAATGACAAATTATTTATAACAAATAAAAATAAATTAACACTCAGTGTGGTAAAATTTTATCACCAAAAAAAAAATTTACAATTGCTAAATAAAAAAAATATTTCTTATGGACTTTGACCATTCGTGTTAGAAAAAAAAACTTTTCTTTTAACAACTCATGTTTTAAAAGCACTACGATTATATGATTGACTTTATCATAAAAATAAATAATATGTTTTTATATGCTTATCAATATAAAAACTTGTTAAAAAAAATTTGTTATACTCATGTGCTAAAATTAAATAAAGCGGTAAAAATTAAAAAAATAAAGTTGTTATTGTTTTAAAGTATTTTTTAAACATGTTTTAAAGATAAATTAACTAATAACTACTTCTAACATAACCATAAAATAATAGAAAATTTATGGTTTTAAGATATGATTTTTTTACATGTAATTTTGTATATAAATTACTTTCTTTTATAAAAGAACTTAATTAAATTTGTTTATAAAAAATAAAATATAATTTCTCTTTCTATTTTATATAATATTAACCTTGACCCATTTCTAATTGTCTAACCCCCTATGGGTTTTTAATTTGTTTAAAGTTGTTTTTTTTTTCTATGTGTTGTTGTTATTTTTGTTCTTTATTATTTTAATAAATTCTAGTTGTCATTATTGTAGTATATCAATTTATTAAATTGTCAATCTAATATATATATGTATGTATGTTTGTATTTCCACATGCACGCTTTAAAGGTTATTTTACTTGGAATAACATGTAAACTAGTTTTACTTCAGGGTTTTATAGTTAAGTTTTAAATTTCATATTTAAAATTCTTATTAAAGTTGTAATATTAATTGTAGTGAAACTAGTTAGGTTTTTTTAGAAACAAATATTTTTGGAAATTAATAGGGGAATTTTTTTAAAACTATTCAAGCCTTAAAGAGTTATAAGGGGTTTACACATAGCAATTTTTCTTGCCACTATACAGTCTTTGTAGGCGAGAGTGTTAAAGAGAGTATAAATTTTACAGTTACACATAGCAATTTTTCTTGACGCAATTTTGTCTTTGAAGGCGAGAAAGGTAAATATGAGTATAAATTTTAGAGAATTTCAACTCTGTTCATTCGCTCAGAAGCAAAAAATTACTCTCTTCACACGTATAAACCCAGTCGGAAATAGAAGGGTAGAAGATAAATTATAAAAATGCCTGAAACTCGCATTGCCACACTATTTCTTTTTTACACGGCGTGTCATTGGAGGCAGGGCCTTCCCTTTTTCTCTTCCAAAAAGAAGCGAAATGGCAAGGACTCTTAAATAAATAATTATATACCCTTTTATTATTTTGAATGCGTATTAAAAAAAGAGTATTGAAATCATATTTAAAAAAAAGACATGGGGACTTCCTTCTTTCATCGACACTGGTTAAAACAAGAACTAAAGTGTCGATTAAAGAACTGATAATGAGAGAGTTAGTTATGTTGAGTGTTAACCTCTAACTTTGCATCAAATGAAATGGAAACAAGAAATTAATACGGAGATTTTTTTTTAAGGAAGTCGTGGCAATTCTTTAAAAGAAATTAATTATTACAGAAGGCACAAAAGGAATGCCTTCCCTTTTTCTCTTCCAAAAAGAAGCGAAATGGCAAGGACTCTTAAATAAATAATTTTATACCCTTTTATATTTTGAATGCTATTAAAAAAGAGTATGAAATATATTTAAAAAAAAGACATGGGGACTTCCTTCTTTATCGACACTTTAAACAAGACTAAAGTGTCGATAAAGAAGTCTCGTAATTGCAATTTTTTTCTGTTTGTAATGAGAAAGTTAGTTATGTGAGTGTTATCTTCTACTTTGCATTAAATGAAATGGAAGCAAGAATTAATACGGGATTTTTTAAAGGAAGTCGTGGCATTCTTTAAGAAATTTTTTACAGAAGGCACAAAGGAAAATGTTTAAAATTTGTTCGGAGGCATTTAAAAAGGCCTTTTGGGGGGAAGCACTAACATATATTCCTGCTGGGAATATGTTCTGTAGAAAATTTTACTAACACATACAAAGAATTAGGTTTTTTTGACAATTGAGTTAGGTTTTTTGTAAACAAATTGGAGTTTTAATTGTTTTCTATGGCTTAGTGTTTCTCTTTCTCTCTATCTCACTCTCTTACGAACTCAGAATTGCAGCACGAAAAATTGCTGTGTGTGAACACGTACTTATCGTTAAATTAACTAAAAAAATAACAATTAGATTTAAATTTCAAATAAAATAAAATTTCTTTTATTATAAGTTTGAGATTTCGTAGATTTATTCTCCATTATTTTTGTATACATTTTTTAAATTTTTAACAAGTCTTTAAAATAAATCATTGTTTATAATTGTTTATTCACAACAAAATCAATTTGATTTAAAAAATGTTCTCTCACTTTTACTAGAAAAAAAAACTTGTGTTTTGTATCCTGTAGGTTTATAATCATTCACTAATGAATGAATACATATATTTTCTTAGTTTTTCTTTCATTTGTTTTATCCTGTGCTGCTTAGACATTATGAAGTGTATCATTAACACGCTATTTGTTTTAACAAACAAAAAAAAAATATTAAAAGATATTAAGTAAGATATTAAGTCAAAAAGGAATTGACATATTAAAAAAAAAAAACTAAGGAGTGTCTGAAAAGAAGAAAATGGCATAAATCCTGTCACATTAAAAATCAAATAAATTAGAAGTTTAAAACTAAATTTATTTTAATATGCCGTTCACACCAAACAAAAACTAGTAGTTTTTGTTTTTCTTTAGATTTTGAATGAAAAACTACATAAATTTCTTTATATGCCATTTACATCCAACAAAAAGTAGAAGTTTTGGCCTCATTCGGGTTTTGATTGGTTTTTCCATACAAATCAATAATCTTTTTTGTGTATTTTTTGTTGAAAACCAAATAACTACTTATGATACATCCTGTTCATTTGGTTTCATAACATTAAGCTTTTATATATTATGAACAAAATTATATTTTTCAATTGATTAATTTAGGCCCACTATTACAACTTGCCAATAGCTAAAGGTATGATGTTATCGGACAGATAGGAAGCATTTGGTTATTATAAGTTAACTTTAAGCTAAAAGTAACCGATAAGCTAAAGGGCAGATCATCTTACCTTTAAATTTTATAGTGAGGTTTATGTATTTGAAGTTGCCATATTTTCTGAAAAATATGGCAACTTCATTAAACATAAATGTTTATTTATTTATTTATTTAATAGTTTTGGATATAAACGATATATAAAACGAGTTTTTTTAATAACATAAATTTCCAAAACCAAATTGTTTACATTACTTATTTTCTTTACCTGCGGTAAACAATTTTAATAATATTTTATATAGAACACGTCGAATTTTACAAAATTGTTTAACAAATTAAACAATTTTATCTTATCATATTTAAAAGCTGACTTTTATGAAAACAGGTCTAAACAGCATAAATATTTGTTTTTTTTTTTTCTTTTTTTGGTTTTTAATAATGTTACATTTACACCAAATAATAATGTTACATAAAACTAATTTTTAAAACCAGGTCGTTTACATACCTCTTTTTCTCCCAGTGTGGTTTTTATTATTTATTTTATTATACTTTAAATTTTGTATACTTTTGATGTTTAAAATTTATGAAACAGATAAAATAGTTGAAGAAATTTGACTATTTTATTTTGTTAATTTCATATAAAAGCTGAGTGTTCTGAAACCAAGTAAACAGGCTGTGTATTAAATAATTTTTTATTTGTATGGAAAAACCAAAAAAAAAAAATCATGTTGTTATTCATAAAAAACTTATAATAAAAGAAATATTAATTAAAATTATTTTAATAAATTTAAATATTTTACTTAGTATTTTCTTTAAATTTATACATGAAACTTTAACTAAAATTTTATTAGTAATTTCTACTGGGTGTTTGTTTTTTAAAAAATATTTTAAATGCATTTCCTTTCAACAAACTTAATTTTTATGTTAATTGAATATTAATAAGTACAATCTGTTTGTAAATCATTTAATTTATTTTTCATAATAAATATAGTGAATCATTTGCTATTAAAATATAAGTAGACAGATTTTAATTTAAAATAAATTTTATTAATTGAGGAAAATGTTTGAAAAAATCCAAATGTCTACTACATGACAGTTTCCTAATGATTCAGCCATAAGTGGAATTTTAGATTTCAAAAAGAGTTTTCCTAGTCTTTGGCCTGGATGGCTAATAAAAAAAAGTCTGTTTCAAATATTATTTTTTTTTTTCGGTAGCTATTTAGTATTATTTTTATCGTTTTTTTTTTAATTATTAGTGTAATTCCATCAAATTTGTAGTACAAAATAGTATAAATACGTTAAAGACTTCTTCTGTAAATATAATTCATAATGGAATAATTTATTTCTGAAAAAAAAACTAAATTAAAATCCTTAAAATATAAATTAAAATCCGGCAACATTCCCTATTGGTATCTGTCAAATGTCTGAGAGGTAAAAGAGGATGCCAGATGTCTTAATAATTCAATTAATTGATATTATTTAGTAATGTAAGATTGTAACAAAATCTAATTTTTAGTATAATTCCATGAACATTTTCGGATAAATATCATATTAAAATTTACTAATCGCAAAATATTTGAGACGGATTTAACAGATTTGTTTTGTTAAAGACTTTTGCGTGGAGAGTGGTGGCTATTAAAAGAAATTATCGTGATAATGTTTCTTTCAGTCAACATATTTCTTCTTCTTTCCCATATATTTATACTGTTTCAATATTTTATATATATTACTGACTATTTTTGACTTAATTTAATCTCTACATACATGACAGCTGTCAGTCTGCTTTTAATTAAATAAAACGAAATAGTTTTATTATTTTTAATAGTTAAAAAATTATTTTATTACTAACGTCGTCCGTCAATGCTAATATTATATTAGATGTTGCAGTTTAGTCAAGTAGATAAAGTTTTTAAATCAGCAGAATAAAATATGTATTTTTTTTCTATATTAAGAAGACTTTCGTGTTGAAACAAAATTATTAACTAATTGTCTTCACGTAACGTAAAATATTTAACATTAACATGTTAAATGATAAATGTTGATCGTTCAATATTATGTTAATATTAATGTTTTCGATGTTTAAACATGTTTTTTTAACATTTACTTTAACAACCGTGTTAAAACATCGAACAAATTTTCTCTTTTTTCACAAAATTGTTCAAAATTTGTCAGATTTATACGGCAACACTTTACATTTTTATTTGCAAATAAGAGCTAAGCATAAAGTAAATAAAGGCTCAAATACATAGAATACTTTTGCTTCAACGGCGACTGACAGCTGCAGTAAAATACATGCATTTGAATGGAATGGAACCAAATCAGTACACCAAACTTCTGCGTGAAATACTTCAAAGATGAAGTATTGACGGTTGTTTTATTCCTATTTTAATGTTTTTTTTTTTTTTTCATTGAGTTGGAAATTTTAATTTGCAAATTATTATTTGCTCTAAGAACATAACATTTTTAAAGCATTTAATATCACAGTTACACCAAACAAAAACTAATTAGTTTTTGTAAAAACCAAATTTTAAAAACCGGGTCATTTACATACCTATTTTTCTCCCAATGTGGTTTTTATTGACGTATATCTTTGTCCATATATTTGTTATTAAACCGAAGTTCGAATTTTTTTATGTTTAAAGTATTTTTAATATAATTTTAAAAATAATTATTCGAAATTTACGAAACAGATAAAATAATTGCATAAATTTGACAATTTTATTTTGTTGAATTCATATAAAAGCTGAGTGTTCTGAAACTAACTAAACAGCCTGTGTCATAAATAATTATTTTTGTAGTTTTTTATTACTTTTCAATAACAAACCAGATGAAAGTAGTTTTGTATGGAAAAACCAAAGAAATTCATGTAATTTTTCAATCAAAAACCGAATGAAGCCAAAAACTACTAGCTTTTGTTGGGTATAAATGGTATATAAAACAAATATTAATTTAAATCACATTTTAAAACTAAAAATCTCAATGCTGTATAATTTTAATGTTCAAAAATTATTATTATATTATTTGAAAACTGAAATAAAATTTTATATTCCACTTATTCCTAATTCCTAAAGCTAAATATTTAAATATTTTTCATTCATAAAAATTTAGCATGAGCTGTAAGAAAAAAATTCAATTAACATATTAAAAAAATAATAAAATTATGTTTTCCAAATAATTAATTTTTTGTAATTATTTTTTATATTTTATTTCTACCCACCTTATGCTTAAAATAAATATTAAAAATAATCCAAATTTATAAGAAACATGCATATTTGTGGCTGATGGTAATGTTGTAAAAGAAATATTGAAATGGTTGGCGAGTTGTTGTAGTTTTCTTTTGTTTTTATTATTATAATAAAAATTTTATTTGCACTTAATTTCTTTTAATTAGAAATATGTAAATACTTTTGGTTTCACGTTTAATTTTCTTAATAGATATATGTATTTAATTTTTTTGTTTTTGCCGTTAATAACACATGATCTATGACACTGTAAACATTAAATTAATTAGAGATTAATAATTATTATTATCTCTAATAATTTTCTTTTATTCTAATATTTTTATTTATTTAAATAATATGTGTATTTTCTTTTTTTTTAACAGAAAATATTTATTATTTTAATAAAATTTTAATTTATTATTATAATTAAATTTATATTTTCTTTTAAACATAAAAATAATTGTTTATTTGATATAATTTTTCTTTATATTATTTACACGCTTTTTTTCAATAATACTCGCTCGTTTGCTGTCTAATGTTTAACTAACGGTTTTCTATTTTTCTATTGAGTAATCCACCAGCTGATGACCGACCGACAGAACAACCAGCATGATGTGTGTGTTTTTGTTTTTATTTTTTTGCGCTTCTTCGTGTATGCGTGAAAAACTTTTCTTCTAATTCACTTTGTTTACAACCCCTTTTAGTTACCATATGTAGAATGATAAAATTATTAGTAAAGCATTAGAAAATAAAAACAACAATATTTATTATGGTAAAACAATTTATTACTTTTGTTAAATTCCCGCATATGACCACCATTCATTTATATATCTCTATCAAATGATTAATCAATTATTATTATTAAACCCTATGCTCTTTGTTTTATTTTGTATTTACAATTTGCTCTTTTAGTTTTGTTGTCATTATTTCTCTTGTTCTTTGTTTTAAAATATTTCATTCATCATTTTATTAAAAATAAAGTTGCCAGATTAAGGGGTTTTCCAGGTATTTTTTATATTGTTTTTGGAAAATATTTTTATTTTTTAGTTTCCTAGAGGGGATTTATATATTTTTTTCTATAGGTCAAGGGATTTTTCTGCTACTCCGTTATACATACATATAGCGAATAAGATTGCCAAGCAGAGTATGATTCTCATGCCGTGCTGATCGATATTATAGAAATTTCAGTTTCCGTGTGATATAGCAGAAATCGCAAAGGGAACTCCGTTTTTTACTCCGAAGACAATTTTGTTTGCGATAAAAAAAATTTCTCTATCTCAAATAAGAGTTAAAATGTGAACTTCGGTCTAGCGGTTAATTTAATGTCACTACATTTCCTTCTTTTTACAAACGATAGCAATGGAGTAGGATTAAAAAACATCTAGTAGTTTAAACACTGTTGGAATCCGCATTATGATGGATATAATTCGAATGCCTGTAAGATATATTTCACGAGAAACATAACCTAAAAATTTTTCAATAACAGCTGGTCGATGTTGGCAGTATTTTCTATTTATTTTTCGGTCACTTATGCCAATACGATTTGATTCACATAGATCAGAGGAGTTACATTAAAAAACACCAAAACTTGGTCTCTCGTAGACTTAAAATTTGAATTTGAATCGTGATTATCCTTAATAGGAGTATAAGTCGAAGAGATAATATAAATTAACCTTTAATGTAAAACGATTTGATCCCTCTAGATTTTTTCTCGAGACTTTTTCATCAGCCTGAGATCTATATCAAAATTCCATAATCCGTCAATGGCCTCAAAAGTTACTATAATTAAAGAAATTATTTGAATTTATTTTGAGGCTTTAAGAAGACTCAATGGATATTTGAATATCATATTCATAATGAAAATCAAGAGAACAAGGTCACTTTGGAATATTAATTTTGCCACTTTTTTAACTGAGAATCAATCCTATACAGATACTAAAAATTGTATTTTTTTCCTCTAGGGATTAGATGAACAAATCTATACCAAAGTATGAACATTGAGATCTGTGACAAATTTTGTTGTTTACTCTTGTCACCTTGGGAAAAAGATTGTCATAACCTTATCCCGAATATGAATAAGAAAGCATGTTAAATGCGAAGATATTGACGATCTGAGAGTTATTTATTATTTGACAGAAATATTTAAGGGAATATCGTTAGATCATTATATTTCATTAACGGTAGACATTATAATGTCGCTGAGATCTGAAGAAGTTGATATAAATTCAAGAACTCAAATCTGGGTTATAATTTTTACTGAAAAATCAGTTAACATAGGAATAGATGCGATTTCTCCTTCATAATGAAATTTTGAAAGGATTTTGTTCTTTATACTGTGGAGTCGATACACAAATGGGTTTTAAAGATTTTGAATGGATTATCGGTTTTGAAATCATTATATTCGTTAATTTAAAGTGTTAATAGGCATTCGGTATTTTTAATCAAATACAAATATTATGGAGTTGATGGACAAATATTTATATAATATAATTTCAGGAAATGTATAACTTCAGGAAAAGGCCTTTGAAATGATAATAGGATTATTTTAGTATTTATTTTTTTTTTTAATTTAAATATTTTTGTAATAACAAGGTTTCGGTACAGAACTTTTTAGATCCTTTTACAATAATTATTAAAAATGCTGCAATTATTTAAAAACGCTGTAAGAGACTTTTTGTTTCATTTTTAAACCGAAGATACTAAACGAGTTAGCATTCTGAAGTAACCAATTGTTACCTATAAACTTAAATTAGACCTTTTTAAATTAAAGCATTTTAAAGGTTTATTTACGACATAATTATGTTTTATTTAATTGTTTACTTTAATTGTCTGACCTCTGTCAAAATAATGTGTTTCCAAATCCCTAATATGGCAACTCAAGTTTTTGTACTCTAAATAAGTAAACAATTTCTGTCTCTCTTTCTCAATCTTATAAGTACTTTGATTTTTCTTTTCTCTTTTTATTATGAACTCTCTGAAGTGATAATCTTTTTCGCCTTTTTCTTTTAATCTTATCAGTAGTTTTTTTTTTTTTTTGTATTTGAAATCGTAATGTTTTGTGTTTTATTATTGTTACCGAGAAGTTGTTGTTATTTTTATTATTGTATTTTTTTATGTGTTTTACTTCAAATACTATTGGTGTTGTTGTCGGTTTAATCATCAAAGTTTGTTTTTGTGATTTTATTTCTATTGAAAATTGAGTTGTTGTTATTATAGTATTTTTTGTTTTATTATCTGTTAACATATACTTGGGAACAAGTACTTAATATGTTGACTTTTGCAATTTCTTCTTAATACTTTTTTGTTTTATTTTATATTTTTGCTGACAACATAACAAGTGGGTTTTTTCTTTAGTTCTTTTTAATTGTTTTATTTAAAATAATAAATTTTTAGAAATTGAACTGAACAAAAGGGCGGTATAAGGTGAAATAAATTCAAATGAAATTTACAAATAAAAATATTGAATGAAAAATAAAATAATAAATTTATTACAAGTGATATTTGTTAACCTTTTTCAGAGAAAAACAATAATTTCATTCATTTATAATTTTCTTGAAATATTTATATAAATAAATTTATTAGCGCGCCAAAAAATTTCTTTATAAATGTTGATATTTGCAATATTTTATTAGGTATTATATTTTATTTATTTTTTTATTTATTTTCTTTAAAATGTTTAGAAAAGGAAAAATTTCTTTATAAATGTTTATATTTGCAGTATATTCTTAGACATAATATTTTATTTTCTATTTAATTGTGGCTCATACAAAGCAATTTATACGTACATACTACGTATATTTGGTTAAATATTTGTAATAAACAAAAATAAATATTTTAACCAAATCATCATCAACAATTTTTTTGTTTGCTTTGTAATTTAATTTTGTAATATAAATTTATGAAAGAGCAAAATTACCGCTCTTTTTTTATATGAATTGTAAACACAGTGTTGCATGTGCAATTAAAAATTGGTTACTTATAGTAAATTGTTATTCGGTTATTTAATAAAAAAATTATCTTAAGACAGAAATTAATAATGTCTTCAACTCAGATTAAGATTTTTAATTTAATTATCAACTTCTAAACTTCCATGTTGTACCAAGAAACAACTCGGCTCCACCTAAATTAATCAGAAGGTGTGATATAGAAATGAATAGAGAAACTATTATAGCCACATAAAAGTGTTGGCCCCATTCATACCAGTGATGCCAATGGTGCGGTTTCAAAATGACGAATGTGGTTCAGTTACATGAGTATCAGGATGCTTTCAGTCAGGCAACATTTTACTGATTAGACAGACTATATTTAACACTTCAATCGTCAGATATTGATGCAGACTATCGAGCTATTCCAACAGATTTCCACTGCGTTGCATGGATATTGTCCCACCTGGCGGCGACCGATTATTCTTAGCGAATGCACAGAAAATATTGAAACAAATGTTGGTACCAGAAGACATCAATGACTGTAGATACAATAAGTTACTAAATCAAAAGACACCTTCAATTTTGGACTATGAGAGGCAATTTCCCAGTCACTCTAGATCCCTCTTAACACAATATTTTCAATTGCTACTTAGGGCAAAGTAAATCCACATGTTCCAATAAGCCAGCTGATGTTTGCATATTGTCCTATGGTTAGGACCGAACGTAAAGGAACAATATTATTCCCCATGCTGCTAGTAAAGGAAACATGTGCAAATATTTTGGTGTTGAAGCCACAAGAGATGAAAGAGCTTCATGAGATTTAAAATCAACAATTATTTTGAACAGATTGAAATCTTTTCAGAAATCAGTCGCTATACCTAAGATCTTTTTGGGGAAAGAAATTCCTGAAATACAAGTAAAGGTGCTGATTTATCTAGACGAAAAAGCTCTGTGTCAGACGCAATAAAGCTCTGGGTTGAAAAACAAATCTCGCGTGGCGGTAATTATCTCTTAATTGTAGTCAGGTGGGTGTTTGTTGTACGGCCTTCGAGAATTTTGTCTCTCGCTCAAACTGGTGCAGTGTATTACAACGCATAACTATTAAAGTTTTGAGTCGTTTATATTGACCGTATGTCAATATAATGGAAAAATACCATTAAACCAGGTCTTGTCAAATTGGCGCACATGTGCGGACGTTCTCTTAATTTTTCATGTCTACAATACAAAACATATAATAAAAAAAAAAATATTAAAAAAATTTGGTTCTCAGAGTGGCAAGCACTGCTTTAAACTCAAAGCAAATGGATATAAGCTTTCTATATGAAGTTATAGGTCGACTAGGTCTAGAACCTCGCCATAAATTTTTGACAGCTCTGTGTGATGCGAAAGTTTTAACACATATTTCTCTTAACTTTTGAGGCATTTAGGGAATTTTTGATTGCTTTTTACATGGTTTTCGTTTAGTAGATCGGTTACGAATTGGTCACAATGTTTGCTAATGATATTGAAATTGAATCAAAAGATAAATGCTCAGCTCCAAATAAATTCCTCAATTTTAATTATTTTTTGTCTGAGCTCAATTTTTACCCCATTAACCACTGTCTGCACTATGGGAATATTACTACCAAAGTATTTTTCTACATAAAAATAAATATATTAAATTTTATATATTTTATATAATTATATACAAATGTATATATTTTGTTTTATCGCTATTTATTGTTGTTATTGTTTTAAATTATTTTGTAGAATGATCGGATCGTTTATTTTGACCTTTACTCTGGTTTTGTTTTATTGTTTTAATGTTTTTTTCTCTCTTTATTGTTTTGGAATTTTTAACTTATGTGTGTAAAGTACAACTTCCAAATTAAACGTTTAATGTTTTAAACTTTTTATTGCAAAAAAGCTAAAAAATACTTTATTGTTTTAGTATTTATTACAACAATTGTTAAATTGAGACATTATTTCTTAATAATTTAATTTTCTTTTATTTATGTTTCCTTCATAATTTATTGATTTATAATTAGATATTTTTTCACTAAATTGCATTTATTGCTTTTTAGTTTATAATTCATTAAATTTTGTTGTTATTTGTATTTGTTATTGTTGTTATTTGTATTTTTTATTTTTATAGTTTTGTTTTTGCTTAATTTTAAGGTTTCACTTTGCATATTCGCTTCGTTTTTTCCCCCGAATTTGTATTTGTTTCTGTTTTTTCTTTCTTTCTTGCTTCCCTGTCTACCATACCGTTCTACTAAAACGTCAAAATACAACTGTTTTTTCTTTTTTGTTTAAATATGTATTTTTTTCCAATATTATATTTAAGCTTTGTTGTGTGTTTTTATTGTATTTTGTTTTTGTTTTGCCAGTTGGAGCTTTGTAATAAAACAAGTAGCACATACAAGTGTTTTGTTGGTTTTATGATACTCTTTAATGAAAAACTAGTTTTTTTTCTCTTTGCTTTTTAAAGAGATATTTTATATATTTTAGAGTTCTCTTTGTTATATGTGTTAATGTTATAATTGTTAATGGAATCTACCATCCATTAGATTTGAAACAAAAATTACGTTAATAAATATGTATTAGAAGTTTATAATATTGACTCCTTGGTATTAAGTCATTAAAATCCACGATAATATCCAGCAAAGATACTTTTTTAATCTTAAAAAAAGTTTGTTAGGGAGGTGTGTATTTAATTGGGGTCGGGATNNATCCCGACCCCAATTAAATACACACCTCCCTAACAAACTTTTTTTAAGATTAAAAAAGTGAAGTTTTCGTACAAAAATAAGTTAGAATATATCTATAAATAGTATACTTCGTAAATGAAAAATTATATTGTAAAAAATTAATTTGAAACAAAAATCGCAAAATTAAAAAAAATAATGAAAACTTATTGTCAAAATTCTGACATGAGTCATTGAAATATCTTCTTAATTTGTTGTTATTATAATATAATGTTTTGCAATTAATTAAATTAAAAAGATTAACAACGTTGGAGCGATTTAGACTCCTTAAAAACTGCTGATTACACTGCAGTATTCGATTAGGTACAATGGATATGAATGGGTTAACGAAAATGGGATTTTGAAAACATTGAAGGACCAATGTTATCTAAAGTTTTTAGAATCAATGCAATGTCAAATTAATTAAAAACAAGTGATATACATTTTTTTATATATAGAATTAAAATAATAAAATAATTATATATTATACGCAATTCAAATTTAATTTTAGATTATTTGCGTAAATTTTGAATTTAATTTTTTAGAATATTAAGTTTTTAATTGAATAAATTATTAAATAAATAATTAAATAAATTAATTTAAAAGAAAATATTTAAAATCATTTTAAAATTCCGATTAAGACTTAATTTAATATATTTTTTTAAAATATTTGTAGAAAAAATAAGTCGTAATCGACTTTTTGATTTGAAAATTCTCGATAAATCGACTTTCTTGATGCCAAAAGTCGAAAATATTCGAAAAATCGACTATTTAAGAATTGAAAAGTCGAAAATCGCTATTTGGAAATTAAAAAAAAAATTCGAAAAGTCGAC
This sequence comes from Phormia regina, assembly GCA_001735545.1. Classification (NCBI taxonomy): domain Eukaryota; kingdom Metazoa; phylum Arthropoda; class Insecta; order Diptera; family Calliphoridae; genus Phormia; species Phormia regina. The sequence continues at coordinate 29,840 of MINK01187648.1, forward strand.
TTTTTGTTTCAAAACTATAAAACCCTAATATTTTCATCTTTTTATTTCTTTTTTTGGATTTTTTTTTAAATTGCCGTGATATATTTTATCAGGACTATAAAGTCGCTACGATACGTATGTATGTATCGATAAACAGGCTTTAAGCCTTTTCATATTAATCTATAGATCTTAAATATGTATTTTATTAATATTACAAGAAGAAAAAGAAGCGACAAGTTTGATTAATTAAATAATCAATACTTTAAAAATCTTTAAAAATCTCTTTTTTTATAAAGTGAAAACCTAAACAATTTGTTATCTTGTAAGAAAACCCTCTCTTTTAAGCAGGCAAATGTAAACAATGAATCTCTTCATTTATCTTTATTTTCATAAAAAGAGAATCTAAATGGTTAAGATTTAATTACTAGAAAGACCTTTTTAACTTTACATTTTCATATAAAAAACGTTTTGGCGATTACATTTAATAAAACATGTTTTTTAATTATATTATTNNAAATTGCTCTTCATTGAAAACAAAAACAACTATTGCCTTCCCATTTCCCTACTACTCTAACTTTTTCCCTCTTGTAATCTATTGCATAAAAAAAACTCTTTTTGTTTTGTTGTTTTTGATGGTCTCTTTTTTTTCTGTTTTTGTTTATAATTATCATATCACTTCCGATTACATCGGTTCTGTGTCGTATCCATTTGTTATTGCTTTAAATATTTTATAGCACAATAACAAAAAAAATCTGTCTAAATAAAAAAAAAAAAAAAAAAACTAAAAAGAAAGTCATTGACATGTGAAATGTTTTCAAAAAAGGCGCATCAGTTAGTCGTCATTTAGTTTAGTTCGTCATATTATAATTGTTTTGAGTCTTTTGTTGTTGTAAAATAATGATATTTTTTATTGTTTTGTTTTGTAGATGTAATGGTTTGTGGTTACAGCTGAAAAGTAATCGTCCAACCGACCGACCATTTATATTGTTTGTAAATTTTCCCTTTAAAAACTTTAAAATAAAACTGGGAAAATAACAGAATTTTGTAATATTTTTGAACAAAATATTTTCAATACACTTGTGACTTTATATGTTCCCCCTTTTTCCCGAATATATTTGTTGCATTCTTTTTAAGTGGTATTATTGTTAATTGCATTGTAATGTTATTAATAAGATTATAAATCTAAATGAAGTTGTTTTGTTTTTTTAAAAAAATATAGGTTAATATGGTTTTTATTTGTAAAAATTTATTTACGACTTCAGACAAAGAGTAACAAGAGGCGAAAGTAATTGTCAAAAACCTAACTCATGCAACAACAAAATACGTGTAATCAAATATATTTTGTTGTTGCCAAAAGCAAACAATTTTTTTTTTTCTTGTTTACAAAACAAAAATTTTGTTTGTCAATCGAGAATTTCGTCTCTATATATTACTCTATGACTTTAGATTACATGGAAAATTGTTATTAATTTGATTTATTTAAATTATTATAATTTAATTAAAGTAAATTAAAATGGTGAAATTAAACAGGTGACAGCAGTTCTACAAAAAAATAATGAAATAAAAAGCGATAATACGGCGAAATTTAATTNAAGTAAATTNAAATGGTNANATNAANNAGGTNACANNAGTNCTANNAAAAANAGCGATAATANGGCNNANTCATAATTAACGNCCTGTCCCACAATGTCGAACGTGAAATTCGAATCGACAATTTACATTGGAAAACAACAAATAAATTTTTAATTTTGTTATTGTTTCCCATATATTTTGATGAACGAATTTTTCGATCTACATCGTGGGACAGGCTGTAAAATAAAATTTCATATAAAAATTCCCATGTATAATAGAGATGCCAATCACGATACCAAAAATCCCAGGATTTTTNGGGATAACGAAATCCCAAATTTCAATTTCGGGATTTATTGCCAGAAATACAATATAAAAAATTGTGNCATGATAGAATATAAAAATATNCCCNGGTTCACACACAGCAATTTTTCTTGCTGCAATTCTGAGTTTATAGGTTAGAAAGGAGAAGAGTATNCATTCTCNTTACCTGTNTCGCCTACAAAGTCAGAATTGCNGCAAGAAAAATTGNTGTGTGTGAACCCCGGCTATTTACAGGATTTTGTCAAAATTATTTTAAAAATCGATTTTATAGATAAGAACTTTAAAAACTAAGTTTTTTAATAGAAATATGTATACAAAATTTATTTTTTTCTTATATTTAGTGAGTTTTCAAATGAAAAATAAGTCCGGAAAAAAATCCCTTGATTTGCAATTATAAAATCTCGAATACCGGGATTTGAAAAAACCCAGTCCCGTTTGGCATTCCAAATAATGGACAACATTTTTATGTTGCTAATGCTCGAAGAAACATTGAAAGGCCACAAAAGTAAACAATATTTCTTCTAAAGGGATCAATAAGTACCGAAATTCATATCAAAGAATGTTTTGCAAAAAAGCTTTTTTCCTTCTAGAAGGAATGATCATAAGAAACTCAAACGTAGCCTTAACACTTACTATACCTGCAGAAGCTTTATATTTGTTGTGATTTACAGTCTTTATAGAAGTATTAAAGATGGATATCGGTACTGGTGGTGGTGGGGTGTCTACATTATGGGTACGAATGTAAAGAGCCATATAGACTTCTTGATGAATGTAGCTTCTTGACATCTTGAAGGCTGCGGAATTGCTCAGATTGAACGTTGCGAGGGGCTCCGAGATTCTATGTAGACAGCCAGACGGCCTTGAAAGTCTTGCTAAAGTGCATTGAGAGAACTAATGGAACACTACGTGGTGAGATTCTGCAAAGTCTTGGATAAGCAATTGGTAAATTCCAGGTTTGTGGCCACTTGCAAGAGTGCATTTAGAGAACTAATGGAACACTACCTGGTGAGACTCTGCAGGGCACATATCTGATAATGAAGTGGCCGATGAATTGGCAAGGCTCAGTTATATTATGTTTCGGAGAGTGAAATCAATCTAAAATCCCCACTGGATTTCTTTTTCAGGAAGATCAATGAAAGGATCTTTGCTACAACTAATCAGACTTGGGAGAGTAGAGTGGACTGTATGGTATCGAGGGCTATATGGCCGGCTCTTAATAAATACTCTTCTCATTTTGAGCAGGAAAAATCTAAGGACCATAATAGGTGTCATAATGGGACACTATATGATAAGGAATATGAGGTCTATATAGGACGCTAGCAATTCCTATTTTTATAGAATGTGTGAGGACTTTAAGGAGACCGAGTCTATTGAACTTATTGTATGTTACTGTCCACGATTACAACGTCGCAGGATGAAATGGTTAGACAGTTAATTCCTCGAGGGATTATGTGACGTTCGGAATAGGAAACTTATAGACGTCATAAGCTTTTTTATGGGAATTGGAAGGCTTAATAAGTTATTTAACTTCTTCTCTTACTATCCTTTGGAACTTTTTTTATTTCTTATTCTTTTAGTTTTTACATTGCAGGGACTCACAAAGGACTTACATTATATTGGTCTTTAAATATTTTATGTTATATGTTATTCTTTTGATGGTGTTGACAGATTGTATATCAACTTAGCCATCTTGAAATTGTCAACCAAACGATGGACGGGACATCTCGATGAAGGGACATCTTGTCTAATTAGACAATCCCTTTAAAAATTGCTATCTGACGAATTACTTTATTACGAATTGTCCACCTTTTCTTTACAAGACTAACCACATTTATATAAAAAATATATATAGAAAAACTCTATTTCTTACTGGAAAATTTTCAGCAGATGTAAGGTCACACAGACCTTATTATTTCTAGTCTCCTGTTGCTATAATTTCCTTAAAATATCTTTCAATTTATGATGCTATTCCCTAAAATAGAAATGTCTATTAAAGATGAGTCATAATTTCCAATTGTAATAAGTAATAATTTTAAAGATAAAAAAAAAATTGACGACTTTTCGACGTCTGGCAGACAAAAATCAGTTTGTTTGCGCAAGGTCAATAAATAAATATTTTATAGTTTTTACAATTGTAATGAGAAAAGAAAAACAAACGTAAGTGTAAATATTAAAAGGAAAGGAAAAGCTTAACGAAAATATACAAATAGAAAAATTCAGTTTAATTTAAATCGTTAGTATGAAATAAAGCTCTAAACAGATTTAATTATATTTTCTATTTCTTTTTGTTTCCGGCGTAAAGAAACAAAATGTTTCCTTCATATTATTTAACTTTAACGTTTCTAAAAAATAATTATGCTTATTTTTCAACAATTCCATTCCGCTATAAATATTAATTTATTTTTATTTAAAGTTAAATTATTTCAAACTTAAAAAAAAACTTATTTAAACACTAGACAAGTAGGCTGATATGGCCATTTAAATTTACACAAAAGTCATGACATGATCTTCTTCATGTCATCTCAATCATTCATGCATTTATTGCATTTTCTATTTTGTCTAAAGTTATTTGTATTCGCATGATAATGATACTTAAAAATAATTTACACTTTTGATTTATTTTAACAGGTCAAGTTTAAAATGATTTTTATTAATTTCTCAAGATTAAGATCATTTAAATATGACATAAATTTCTTTAAGCAGCAGAGATTTGTTTTAAAACAAAATTATAATAATAATAAATTTTAATTTCTTTTGTATGATTTCAGTATTGTAATGGCGGTGATTTGGCTGATTATTTAAGTGTCAAGGGTACTTTAAGCGAGGATACTGTAAGATTATTTTTGATACAATTGGGTAAGTTTTCTTATTCATTTATATATTCCTTTATTTGATTTATTCAATTTTGTTCGTTTTTTCTTTTGTTTTAGCTGGTGCCATGAAAGCTTTATATACCAAAGGAATTGTGCATCGTGATCTTAAGCCACAAAATATTTTATTATCGCACAATTATGGCAAAACACTGCCAGCACCCTCAAAAATAACACTCAAAATAGGTAAATTTTTTAAAATCATATATAATTTAAAAAAATAATTTTAATATAAAAATATATTTAATATTTTTATTTTTAAAATTCTAGCTGATTTTGGTTTTGCCAGATTTCTAAATGAAGGCGTTATGGCTGCCACTCTATGTGGTTCTCCCATGTATATGGTAAGCATTTAAATTATTGTATTAAACCTTAAACCTTCAATTTATTTATTTAATTTTTCTTTTAAATGTTTAAGGCTCCCGAAGTTATTATGTCTTTGCAATATGATGCCAAAGCTGATTTATGGTCTTTGGGTACCATAGTCTATCAGTGTCTAACCGGCAAAGCACCTTTCTATGCACAAACACCAAATGAATTGAAATTCTATTATGAACAAAATGCCAATTTAGCCCCCAAGTAAGTTGTTCTAACAAACTAAATTTATTTTCTATATATTTTTCTATTCTTTTTTTTAGATTTTTAGCTAGAAAATCTAAATATAATTTTATATACAAAAACTATACATTAAATGCCTTCATATGTTTCTTTGCAGAATACCCAATGGTGTATCGCCCGAATTACGTGATTTGTTATTGTGTTTATTACGGCGCAATGCCAAGGACAGAATTTCATTTGAAAGCTTTTTTACTCATCGTTTCTTGCAGGGCAAAAAGGCGGCTACATCACCAGGTATTAAACAAAAATTTATATAAAAAAATTATTTATTTATTTCTTATAAAAACAAAATACAAAAAAATGTGAAATTTTCTATAATTATTTATTATAAACTTAACAAAAAAAATGTTTATTTGTATGTGTTTTGTAGGCGATATACCAGCTTCATTGGCTATGGGTACAACACCCCCTACAAAATCGAAAAGTCCATTACAGCAACAACTTGAACAACAACAGCAGCAACAACAGCAACAGTTACAACAACAATTACAACAACAGAAACAACAACAGCAACAAAAACAGGGAGCTGATGATGATTTTCAAGATGAAAATGCTGGTAAGAGGAATTTATTTATAGTTATTTTTAATTATTTGTTATTAGTGCAAACTATGCTTTCAAAATCTAAATATTTAATACCCAGCAGTTTATTTATTAAAGGGCTTCATTGGTGTATAGCCATCCGTCGCTCTTCATCGGTCATCAATAAGCGTATTGTCCAATTGTTCCATTTTTAACTGAATTACTTTAATCAGCAAGTGGTTGTGTGTACAAAAGACTAACACTTTGTAGGCGTTGAGGTTATTGTTTATGTAAAAAATAGTCATGGAAGTGCTTATTGACCCTTCGGTAGCAGTTTTTGATGATTTTATGTACAAAAAAGTGGCACCATGTTGTCCTGCTAGGACAAACCATGTTACTAATAGGTTAGGTTAGGTAGTACGGGCAGTGTCCTGGATAGACATCTCACTTGGGTCCGTGATGTACGATCCCGTTGTGTTACTCAGATACAGGTTTGCAGTCCGCTGCTACTCCGACTGAAACCTTGCTTCACCAAACCATCTTGATCCTACAAGAAAAGAAAATAGAGACTTTTAAATCAATTGTATTCAAGTCACCGTGATCCAGAGTCGGAAAGCCTAGTATGAACCTCCTAATCTCTCTTGAAGAACATTACACATGTCAGGAAGTCTATAACAGACCTTTCTATCATATTCCTCAACATAGAAACCACATCCGACCCTATTCAACTTTTTCGAGCCATCGGTGTAAATCCTCAGGGCCCCAGGAGTTGAATGAATGGCGGCCGAAGTGTTAGGTTTAGGAATAATGGCGGAGAAATTTGCATCAAAGAATGGTCTTGGGATGCAGTAATCGATCTGTGAATGGTCACTCGTTGAGAAGCCTAAAATACGAGAATGAACATAGTCCCACCTACCCCATGGACATCCTGAATTCAGCCTTATTGCTGAATTGAAAGCAGCCTGTCTGACCATCAAGTCAACAGGCAACCAATGCAAGAGTGTGAAAAGAGCTTTAGTCGGCGTCGTGGCCATCGACCTAAGGACTTTTGCAAAGACTTTTCGATAGATATCCTTATCCATCGCTTGCCACTAGACAATAGCTCCATACAGGAGTATAGATTTAACCACCGCCTCGAAGATCCATTTCATACTCCTTGAATTTATCCCCCAGGAAGTACCTGTGGCCCTCTTGCAGGTGTAAACAGCCATAATGGCCTTATCAACCCTAGACCGTTTTCTATCGAGAATATTAACGAAGTATTTGGCCCTATCGCAGATCTTTGGGGAGATCCCATTTAATTTCGGAGGGTTAAACTCAATCGTTTTATACTTCCTAGTGAAGAGAACTAACTGCGTCTTGGCCGGATTCACTCCTAGTCCGCATGTGACGCTCTAAAGTCACTAAGGGACTTTAGAGCAGATTCTAGACAATTAGAGACAGTGTCGAGATGTTTCCCAAATACTGCCAGCGCGACGTCGTCACCATAAGCGACCGTCTTGATCCTCATATTATCTAACCTAAATAATAGATTGTTTATTGTGATATTCCATAGGAAATTCCCCACCTTGAGGAGTACCCCTACTAGCCATCCCTTCCACCCTAGTGTGGCCAATATCAGCACGTTAATAATGTTACTAATAACTAATAAAGTAATTATTGGTACCTTAAAGAAGTCGGTTGGGTAACTTGTACGCAAAAGTTAACGATTTTTTATAAATCGACTGAATAAAAGAAATAAAAAGCTAGTAGGTGCTAATTAAAAGGCTGCTAATTTTTTGCTCAATATTCTACAAGGAATTATTAGCGGCGCATACTGTAATTAAGTCTAAAATTAGAAATACAAATTATTTGGAATAGAACAAATTTTTGTAGAATATTTTGTGAGGAATTGTTTTATTTTCTAGGCTTATTGCTGAAGTTGATACTCAGTTGAAATCATTTTGTTTGAGTTAGCAAAATAAAAAAAAGGGAAGGGAGCTACTCTCATCAATAAATAATATATTCTCTCTTCTAATACTCAACGAAAAATTTCATTCCTATGATTAATTGCGCATAAAACTTCTCTTAATTTTTTCTTATTTTAAATCTTTAAATATTTTACTATAAAATTAATCAAATTTTCTTTTCTATTTTGCAGTTTCTGTCGTTGAAAATCCTGCTATTTGTGCTACCATCACAAATGTAGGTATTTTATGTGAAAGTGAAAATAATACAGAATCTTCGGGATCTCATGAAGATTCGGATGATTTCGTATTAGTACCCAAAAACCTTCCAGAAGATCAAAATGTTATTGACTATGAAAAGAAGTAAGATTTTCTTGAATTTATTCCACAAATTAAGAAAAATTGTTGTATTAAAACTTAAAATTATTTTTTAGACATTCCACTAAACAACAGGCCGCCAATGCTGCTGTACAAAATCAGTCCAGTCCTCCAAGACCTAGCACTTTGCCAATTTCAGAACCTAAACCAGTACCGGCACCCGTAAGACGTTATTCAACTAATTCAAATACAGCTGCTGCAGGGGTGGCTGCTACAGCTCCCAATGCTTCACCTTTGGATAAAAATCAAGTACGTTATCGGGCGAATAGTGAACAAATATCTTCACCAAAATTGTCTACAACAGCTCCGACAGCATCGCCGGCCCAACAGATACCCCGATCTCAACCCATCAGTGTTAAGGGTCGCCAGGAACATCGTAAAAGTAGTGTTAGTAGTGATATAAATTCTATATCACCACCAGCTGTGCAATTTGCTATAGGTACACCACCCACCGGTAGACATCGTTCTACATCGGGTGGTTCCCTATCGGAAACACCACCACCCTCGGCTCCTTGCACCTGGCAAGTGAGTCCTGGTGGTCAAACACAATCGCCTTTAAGACGCTCCGGACATAGTTCACCAGTGCTTCCGTCCGCTCTCACAAAATTACCTACACTAGGCAGTCCCACTCTAATGGTGGCACCCGGTTCAGTGGGTTCTTTAGGCTCTGGTTCCTCTTCGGAAAATAACAATCAACATCCTATGTTGGGTCCACGAGCTTTCACACTACCCGAACTAGGCGCCACTGGCGGTTTGCAAAGTCTCTTGGAAACTAATGCCGCTGGTACGGGTAATCCTTCAGATAGTCATCATCATTTGCATGCATTCCATGCTCCCGAATTATCGGAAGAAACACTAATGGATCGTGAACACAATGAGACTTTGTCTAAATTGAATTTTGTTTTGGCTCTCACCGATTGCATACAAGAAGTGGCCGATTCACGTTGTGCACCACTATCCGCCCTTATGGCAGCCGGTTCAAATGAACAACCACAAATCCCACCGCATGCTCCAGAGCATTGTAAGAGAGCCGAGAGATTAGTTTTATTAGTAAGAGCTTTACAGCTGCTATCGTCGGGTTTAAATTTAGCTTCACAACAATTGAGAAGTGGAAATTTAAAGCCATCATCGAATGTTAAAAATGGTGAGATTATTTTTATTAATATATATTAGAGTGTTCCAAGCTTGTATGAAGGAAAAAAAATGTTATCCTACAGACCGTCCCCTTTCAAAAAGGGTTAATACCCATTTTTTTTATTTAGCTGAATTAATGGGATTGCAAACGGGTTTTATTGAAAAATATTCAAATTGGCATGTTTTTAAAAAATCGGGGTCATTTTGACCCCAAGGTCGTTTAAGGGTTAATTTAATTTTTTCACTATCATTGTAAATATCAGTTGTTAATAAATTTTTCGGTAGATTTTATGATAATCTACCGAAAAATAGATAAAAATGTCGGCTAGTTTCCATTAAAAATTGCAAATACTACAAAATTTTACCTTTGACCTTTAAAGTTTATGGGTTAATGTCGTCCAAATTGTATGANNATGAAACTCTTGATTTATATTTAGAATTATGTGGATTATAGATTTTTAACAAAAGTTCCATTTAAAATACACAACAATGTAATAAAATTGATGATTTGCAAAAATTTTACATAAAAATGTGTATTTCTCGAAAACCGCTGAATTCAAAATGCAGATACAGGCAAACTACAAGAGATAATTGCCTAATTTTTTCACTGTTTTATTCTGTAATCTGTTGTCCATAAATCCCTATGAGATCTCCCAAAAATTTTGAGATTTCTTTAAGAAAGTATCAAAAAAAACTGAAATTTGAGTTTTGAAACGACTGTTAAAAATATCAACATTTTTTTAATCATAGCTGAGAACAGACTTACGTTATTCCATAAGGACAAAAGCTCATATTCAAGTAACTACAGATATATTTTAACTAAAGCAATTGTTTTATTTGAATATTTTTAAAAATATATTTACGTTTTTGTCACATTTCGAATTCAAGTGCTCTGAGACACGT
>MINK01187649.1:7322-20573 GCA_001735545.1 Phormia regina
TATATATATATATATATATATATATATATATATATATATATATATATATATATATATATATATATATTATGCATCCTTATTGATAGGGGGTTCCTTATAAAGATGTCCGTCCGTCTGCCTGTTGAAATCAGTTTTTAGAAAGTCCCAGTTATCGGATATATGTTTTACACATCACATGTAACAACGCTAATAAAAACAAGCAAAATCGGTTAATAAATAACTGAGATATCGTCAAAAAACCGAACATACTCTCAAAAATCTTATTTGTTGTCGGCTTTCCCGGCTCTTATACAAGTTAGCAACTTCGTTTTTACACGAAAAATTAAAAATCTTTCTTTAATTTTTTTTCTTAAAAAGGCCGGTCTATTACTATCCGAAATAACGACCAAAATGTTTTTTAGACTTTTGGAAGTTGGTCATAAAGATTTTTATTAGATTTCGTTCGTAAATAAAGGAGTTATGGGCTAAAAACTAAAAAAATAATAATATAAATACACACAAAAACATACCCAGTTGACAAAATGATCTTAAACGACAAAGTCTTTGACAATTTCTACAAGACATGTCTCCTATTTTCTCTTTAAATCGTCTAAGACTTTCGCAACATTTGTTAAAAAAATCACTGATGAATTGTTCTGGCTGTCCTGCATATATCGTCTAGGATTTAATATTGTCGTTGATCCAACATCAAGGATGTCTTAAAGATATTGCCAACAACAATTGTTGTTGGTTATATATGTATAAGTTTGTCATTCGAATACATGTACATATGTATAAATCAGGGATGTTAAAATTGATACTTTTATACTTTTCAGGGCAACAATCGCGAAGGGTATTCGGCCAAGTGAAAACTTAAAAAATGGTTCAGTTTATCATCATAAGGCTGACAAAACTACGAGTAAATTATTGTATTCACATGGCACTCTCACTTGCATAACTGTAGAGCGGCTCGTCCTATTAAGATTTATTAAACTCCAATATATAGCGACTTGACTTGTCGTTGAGCTGACTTTATATAATTTTTCTCCATTTAACATATCCATAGTTATTCGGTTAGTAGCAAAAAATTTATATTATTATTTTAAAGTGGTGAAAATTTTTATCTTTATCTCTGATATTCTTTAGCGAATAAACAAATTTTTGACATAACTTGAACATACCTTGAATATAATTTTCGTATGTATCTTTCATCATAATGTACATAATTTCTACAAATTATCTTTAAAATTTCGACCAGTACTTTGCACACAAGCTTTACATGGACCGCCTGTCGTCCAATTGGCCGACCAGACGGACATGGTTAAATATATATTTTGGGCGAAAAAGTTTCGATTATGGAAAGTTATATATTAATAAGTGTATTTACTGCAATATAATTTTTTTAATATTTTAATTTTGCAATAAAAAACATTGAATTTTTTTCGCTTCTCGGTAAATAGCCTAAATAGCACAATGTTTTTGGAAGTTTCAGTGACTTATTAAACTTCAAAATGGCGTAGTTTCGGCTCTACAATTGTAATTTCGGCACAGTCGAATCTTTTTGTATATTTGTTTTACAGAACAAATATATACGTGTAAACAGAGTAAATTTTATTTCAAGGCGAATGAAAAGAGTTGCACTTTCAGTTGTTTTCTATGTATATAAATCTAAATACAATACAAAAAATATAAATCGTCCATTCCATGAGAGATTTATTATAAAATGGCATTTTTTTATTGAGTGTCTTCGGATTTTGGTAATATTTTACATACCCTATGAAGCCATTTAAATATGAGTGTTGCAAAATATTAGCAAAATCGAAAAATATAGAAAATATTCTTGGGCGTTTTCTCGTCGAAAAAAAAGAAGAGAGCAACTCTGATGAAAATTGTGAAATCAAACGGAATGACAAAAGAAATGAAACAGTCGAGCAACAAGCGCAACAAAAATATATTTTTTTTTGCTCTCTAAAGAAAAATGTGGAAATTACATCTATTAATTTGTGTAAAATTATAGCAAAATTTTAAAATCTCCTTTTTAAGCGATTGTAGCTGTTTTCAATGAAATTATTATCTTTGTTTTAAAATTGTTTCAGTTTTTTATTTTTATCTTTTCACCTTCACATTATTAAATTGCTAAATAGTATAAAACTCAGAATTAAATCTAGTATTATTATAATAGTCATACATTACTATAGCTGCCGGTTTAGGGTTTTCTATCTCTATCGCTCTAAACGTTTCAATATTTACACAATGTTTCATTCCCGTTGATAATTTATCAAAATATAGCAGCATTACAGTTTCATCATTTTTAGTCTCAATTCTTTGTATAAAATCATTTCCCACTAAAGTTCTGCTATAATCAGTTTCTATTTTATAACCAGAAGGTAGATTTACTTCCATTATGACCATATTTGTGTTATTACTAATTGTTTGCGTGATTGGCTGATATGTAAAACAAATCTCCAAATCCATTTCAACGCCCTCATAATGATCGGGATTTATTTTCATGGTAAAATATTTGGTTTCATTATCATTTTTAACATTATATTGGGAAGACAATTGTACCATGGAATAACCGCTACCTGCAATTTCGAAATTCACTTGACGTACAGATTTTGGTAACTGGAAGAGACAAGCAATTTGTTACTACTTTCATATATTTTATTTTAATTATTTATAATTTACCTCATGTTTTTGTAAAATCAAAGCATTATTTTGATTTATCAAAAACTCATTGATTTTCTTTTCATTTCCATCATGATCTTGAGCAGAATATGATATTTTTAAATTCCAACTATTGCCTCTATTATACTTCTGGGAATATTTTACTAAAGCTTCAAGGCCCACAACTGTATCATGGGTAGATTTAAAGCCTCCTTGCTCGTTACGTTGTGCAATTAACCATTTTAATATGGGCACATGATTACCAGGAGTATTTATTAGTGACATTAAAACGTAAGCAGTTGTTTCGACATCATTTCCTTCACCCATCCACCACATGAGACCATTTGCGTCTTCCTTACGAATGTTTTGAAGTTTTGCTATGACTTTATCGGCACCTGGATGTTTAGCCTTACTTAGGACCGCTGCCATTAAAGAGAGTACATAAACATCATTGATGTGATATAAATCGGTGTTAATATACTCAAGACCTTTTCGTATTTTAGTTTGATACTTTCGGGAGTATTTCTGTATAATTTAAAATAAAATTATTTTGTATAAGCTTTTTTTTTTTGGAATTCGATTGAGTTCTAGTCATAAATCTCGATTTGCAAAATTAGGATACATTTTTCTAATTTTGGTTAAAAATTCTAATTTAATTATCCTTATAATCAGTTATCTCTGTATACGTAAGAATAACACTGTGTTTGTGTGGGCATTAAAGACAGCTAATCAATATATTTCTATAGAACTGGGGGGAATGATAGCCCTCATACGAAGTAAATATTTATCATCACATATCTCCAAAACATTTACATATAAAATTGCGAAGTTTTGTGGAAATATTTTTCATACCAATCTACATAATTGGTACACTTCCGCCCCAAATGTAGGGGGAGTAAAAGCACCCATACAAAAAAAGTGCTAATTATTCGATAACTTATATATTGTTAAAGCAAAAGTCATACAATTCTGCAGGAATATCTTACTCTTCAATTTCTTAATTTAAAATAAAGCAACAGCAACATTTTTAAAATTTAGTTACAACAACTTTCTGGAAAATCATCCATAAGCTTAAATGCAAAAGGGATGGATAGGACCTGGGGGAAATGTTAACCCCTCCCCAAAAAAAATGCAAATATTCTTAGTTTAATTTTGAGAGTCCTAAAATTTTGTGGGAATTACATATATGAAGTAGCAATTTATTTAAAATTGAGATAGAATTGAGAAGAGAGAATATGGTATCAAAAGGGATAGCAAAATGCACCAGGTTAAGCTAGTAAAAAACGAGATCGGGGTCTATATTTGGCTATAGCACATCTTTTATACCCTTTACTATCTTATCGACATTTAAAATGTTCGCCTTAAAGTATGTTTTCATTTATTGATGTTCAATTGGATTGCTTAACATATATGTTTGTGTGTGTATTTATACTATTATTGTTTGACCCATAACCGATAAAGGTTAAACAATAACTTTAAAACTCAAAAATGAGCGATTTAAAGTCTTAATGCTTTTTAATACCATATGAGTGATAAATGGCGTGTCGCAAAATTTCTTTATTATGTCTCAAAATCAGTATTATTAGCAAAAACAAAAAACAAAATATAATATATACTTACACGATCTTCCATAAATGTCAACAACACAAAAGCCGTAAAACCATATTTATTTTCAAGTTCCTTGTAAAACAAATAACCTGTGTAAGGAAAACTGCCATCAAACCATTGTTCATTTGCTAAATACTCTAATGCGGTCTCAATTATACGATATTCGATTGGTATATATTTGGAGGCTTTAATAAAGAAACGTGTCACATAAGCGGTCAACCAAGTACTAGTTTCTGTACTAAAATTTGCACCAAAAACACTATAGCCACCATTACTATGGCGATATGACAGCTCCTGTTGATAACCAATTTCAATAAATTGCTTAGCTCGATTAGCTAATTTTATCTGTTTTAAATATTGTCCCGTGGCTTTTAGATAATCTAAAATCAAAATATTTGGAGCAAAATTCACCATATTTTGTTCGCCACAACCGGTGGGCATTTTTATCATATCATTAAGATTCTTAAGAGTAGGTATCATAAAATCTCCACCCACCGACAAAGTTATTAGCTCAGAATCAGGCACAATCTGTAGTGGTATGTCAAGTGTTAATGATGAGTCACCAGAAGCAGAACTTAAATAAATGGCTTTATTTTGATATTTTGTTATACCTTCTGCTATAACATTTAATTTTTTTATTACACCATCCGCATACATGGAATTATTGGCCGTTATGCGTATTTCGATTTCACCTATTTGTAAGGGTTTTATGATAAATTTCACTGTTTGACCTTTATCTGCAGGAATATTCAGATGTTTTGTTTGTTTTTGGCTCGCAGAATTTGTAAATAAATTTTCCATAAACGAAAATTGCGAATCCATATTGTACATGGTAATTTCAGTATCAAGAGATTGATTGTGATAATTGAAAACGGTTACAGGTATAACAACAACTTCATCCCTCTTCACAGAAAAGGGTAGATTAAATGTTATAAAAAATGGCAAAAATGTAGTGATATCAGTAGGTCCATCGACTATACCAAAGCCAGTTATATCATTATTAGAAAATGCTGTTATTCGCCAAGTAGTTATAGTCTCGGGAATGTTTAATACGATTTCGGTATAAGTTTCATTTCTACATACAAATAAATAAACAATTGTTAATAAATATATTATTTTAACTGTTTGTAAAATACTTACATGTAATAATTATCAAATATCCAAGTTTCTGGAAATTTAGTGCGAAATACTCATACTCCTGCAGCACCAGCTGATACGGGAAATTTAGCTTTTAATTTAAGAAAATAAACATTATAAACTAAATCTAATTGTCTCATTTTAAAAAAGTATACTTTCAAAAGTAACTGGATAATGAGCATTAGTTAGAGTTATTAGACCAGATATAATACCCGGTCGTATAATATGTGCATCGGGTGTATATGATAGATCCTCTTCTAAATCTTTCAATATATCCTTTTTATATAAATCATATTTGTTATCTAATAGATATACACTGAGATCGACTGCCAATATACTAATATACGATTTAGGTTGGGCTTTTATACTTAATGTTACCTCTTGGCCAGGTTTAACCTGCTTGGGTGCTGATATTGAAATCTTGAAAGAAAAATTCAATCAAATCGTCAATGATGAATCGAAGTAGTTAAATAAATAATAAAAATTACCTGATTTTCCAATTCCGGGGGAAATTTTAAGGTTAATTCATCATATCTTAAATTGCCGTCCTGAACATAATGAACAAATAAGAAAGATATTGGTATCATTTCAATTGAAGGGTTTATCATTATGGTGTGGACTTTTCTATTTGCTGGAACTTTTATATGCTCTATACGGACTATACTGGCATGACCCACAACAGTATATACTAGATATGGTATATACTGTGGTGAACGAACTTGTACTTCAAGCGGTTTACCAAGACGAGGTCTGAAATTCAGAAAAAAATTATAGAGGAGCAAAAGCTATCGAAAAATATAACCTTCATTAAATTGTATAATGCACAATGGGGCAGAATAAATAATTTTTGAAAATAATTATTTAACTTCCAATCGGCTGGTTGGATTGAAATTTGTTATAGGAATTACAGAGGATTATACAATGTTATGTTTGGTTGGGGCACCCAACAGACCACTCAGGGGCGGAGCTAAGGAGACACAAAGTGGGGTACCTCTGATTTTTAATCGTTTGACAAAATGTTGTTTCTTGACCGATTTTAAAAATTGTTATATATTATTGTATGGTCTGATAAGACCTGTGTTTTGTGATATATTTAAAATTTAAGCAGACGTAGTTTCGTTTTTATAAAATATATTGATTTTAAACAAAATGCTAAAATATCCACAAATTGGATTATTAATATTTTCGATTATAGAATCCACATTTTTCCTTATTCCCGCATATTTTGACTGAAAACTTTTAACAACATATTATAGATTCATAAATTGCATTCCACTTGTCGATTCGTGCTCTAAGATTTTAGAAAATATAGACTAAAATCAAAACTTTCATATAAAATGGCTCAAATTCGGTAGAGAGTGTACTTAGACAACTTAAGTTATTGACCTTGTTTTTTTTTTTAAGTCACGTCTATGAAGATGCTTTTCAAAAAAAATTATAAAATTATAATATATTGTTAAAAAAATTTTAAATTAGAGAAAAAAAGTGTGTATAATTTTTCGGCTAAAAAAACACAATTTTCAAATTCAATTCATTTATTTTTGAAATTAATAAAGTTATCGACTTCAAATATTTTTTCGATCAACAGATGATTTTGTTCTTCAACTAGTTAATAACCAATATAATATAAATAGTATCCGCGTACCTTTTCGCCTAACTCCCATATAAAGGAAAATTTTGTAATGATGGATATATAGATTGGACCAAGATGAATAAAACATTCTCACTTGTTTATTTTTTATTTATTTTCAGACGTAAAGAGATGATTCTCAATTATATGTAAATTTTAATATAAATTAAAATTATTTTTTTTATGAAAAATTCTTCTACAGTAAAGAATGTTTTAAAATGACATGGAATCCGTTTTGACATGGAATCACTGACTTCGAAATTCTTTAAAAATATAATAAAGCATCATATGAACGAAAAAGTACCACAATGTCCCTAATGAATTTTCATTAACTTTTCATTTTCATTAACCAAATATCTAAATTAAAAATTATTGAAAATTCAAAAAGTATCATCAGAACAAAAAGGTACCATAAAATCTCATCTTATGGATTCACATTAATTTAGGACTACATAATATTAATTTCATCTTTCTAGGTTCATAATTGTAAAAAAATCAAAAAGGACCATTAGAAGAACAAAAAGGTACCACAAAGACCGCTCTTGTGAATTTTTTCCCATATAGGACCATGTATATTTAATTTCATGTATGTATAATTTCTAGGTTAAATATTACAGGAAATTTAAAAAGTACCATTAGAAGAACAAAAAAATAACCGCAAGGTCTCCTGTATAGCCCTAATTTCATGTTTCTAGGTTCATAATTTTATAAAATTCAAAAAGTACCATCCAAATAACAAAAAAGTACCACAAAGTCCCCTCTTACGAATTCTCAACTAAGGACCACATATCACAAATTTCATGTTTCTAAGTTCATAATCAAAAAAGTACTATTAAAATAACAAAAAAAAGTAATACAAAGTCCCTCTTATGGATTCTTATTAACTAAAGTCCACATATTCCTAATTTCGTGTTTCTAGGTTCATAACTATAGAAAATACAAAAAGTACCATTAGAAGAACGAAAAAGTCCTCCAAATTCTTTCCAACATCGAACCATGCGCATTTAATTTCATGTTTCTGGGTTTAATATTACAGAAAATTCAAAAAAGTACCATAAGAAGAACAAAAAGTANCAAAAAGTNCCTCCTCTTGATTTNTNACTNATNGGACCATATATCTTTAAGTACCACGAATTCCANTCTTGTGAATTCTTATCCATATATGACTACATTTTCTTATTTTCATGCTTCTAAGTTTAATGTAATTGAAAATTCATTATTAAGTTTGTAATTTTCCGACTTTACCCATTTTTTGGTACTTTTTTCCACCCATCGATGTATCAAAAATTGCATTTCAATAAATTTCTAAATTGTAGTAGTATCCCATATTAAAATCTTCATATGAATATTTCAATACATATAAAAAAAATTTATAAAAAAAGGACCAAAAATAAGTACGATTTTTACCCCTTAAACGTAGAATTTCTAAAAAGTACCGAATTTGTATTTCTCATAAATTTTATCTGTATGTTCATTGGTTTCAAAGACACATATGGTGCCAAAAAGTACCAAAATACAATTTTTACCCGTTATCTCCCTAAAACGGCTGATTTTCAAAAAAGTACCAGACACCTGTCCAATTAATTTTTTATTAAATAACGATAACTATTCAACTTTTTTTATCATTATTAGCTTGCGAGTTATAATGTTATCGATTTTTCCCGTTTTTACCCTTCGAATTTCTAAAAATCCCGTCTTAGTGGATCTCGTCTCTCTATGTAGCTTTAGCCGTTTGGGCTGTAGGATGATGAATCAGTCAGTCAGTCACGTTACTCTTTTATATATATAGAAGATAAAGAATTTCTTGGCAAAAATATTTTTGTGCTTTTTTAGTTTTTGCTCTATTTTTATGGTTTAAATTATTTTATATTAATTCAGTTAAGGTACGCCGAAACGTTCAAAAGCTTTTAGAAAGTGGAAAAGGAACAATCTGTATTCACTCATATTTTCAATAAAAAATTCATATTTTGTATGAAATACTTTAAATCGGCTCTATGTGATTAATATCAGTGATACCAGCGAAAATACCTACAGCTAACGAAAAAAATCCGATTTTCCCTACACATAGAAAAATTTTATTCTACAAAAAATCCCTACTACCAAATGCATAAAAAATGCTTAAAAATTAACAATTTAAATTATATATAAGTTAAATTATTTTAAACTGTTGCAATTTTGTAATGGAAACATATTTTTTTATTAAAAAATATGTTTCCATTTCACTGACAAAGAAATATCTGACAATCAAATCAAATATTTATGATTCATAGAAAAATAATATAGATTTGAAAATAAAATTTTTCCACTTTTGCTTTTTTTATTTTATTGTATTTAAATTAAGATTTTATTTCAGAAAAGTACAAAAAAAGTACCTACAATTTTTTGAAAACTAAAAATCTGTCTGATTTTCCTTACGCGCCGTCTACACACGCTTGTTTCATGTTCGAGCAATTAACAAAATGTTCATGTTTTGTTCTTGATGTCATGTCTGACATCAAACGTTATTTTGTATGCGGAAGAAGAGGCATTGAATGTAAAAGTATCGAAGTGACACTGTCGGCAAACAAAAAATTATGATTTGTTCAACAAATGTTCTGTCCTCTCAAAACAAAAAGGAAAAAATTGTGTGTATTTCTCTGCCGACGTTTTGTTCATGTGCGAACAAGAAAAAGGCTAATATAGACGGTACGTTACGGCGTTTATTTAGCGACAAAAATACCTATATGTAGAGATTTTTCCCTACTTCCGACAACACTGCCTAATATCACAGTATAATTAGAAAGTATACAATTTTTTTTTTAAATTTTTTCATCGACATACCAGTGCTGTCAAATTGTTTTTGTATTCCTATGTAATTTTTTTCGTGAGTATTTTACTCTTCCTCTTCTTTATTCTTTCATTTTCTGTACATATCATTCATAGTATAATTACAAAGTACTCGCACATCTACAAAAACAACAATTTCTTGTATTTTGTTAGTGTAAAACTACCGCTCACAATGTCAAAATGCTATGAACAGAATATGAGAGAATAAAGGAGAATACCATAGTATAATTAGAAAGTATACTCGTAAGAACAGCTGGTTTACAATTTTTTCATTGATACATCTCGTATTACTGTCAAATTGTTTTTGTATTCCCATGTAAAATTTTTTCGTGAGTATTTAAGTCTTCCTCTCTTTTATTCTCTCATTTTTCTGTTCATAGCATATTTGACAGTTGTGCGCGCGTAGTTTTACACTAAGAATACAAGGAAAGGTGTTGTTTTTGTAGAATGTGCGGGAAGTACTGATTGTTATCTATACTAGAATTATACTACATATATCATCTGGACATTGCTAAGTAGTTTTACACTAACAAAATACAATCAAATTGTTGTTATTGTTGTGCGAACTTAATGCTATGGGCCTAACATAGCGTCTCCACAAGAGATTTTTAAATCATACATATGTAAAAGAGAGTGGCCAATATTCTCTCCTGCAGAGAATTAACTGAAACAGCCGTATTCACAAAAAGTTGTTAATTTATGTTTGATGTACATGCTAGCTAATACACAATTAAGATCTTAATGTATTTATTAAGAAAATCGTATTCAAAAAAATATTTACTGTGTTTATTAACTAATAAACTGTTTTTTCTTTATGTAGGCAACCCTTCTCATTTTCTCTCTCATTCTTATTGTCAGTGTTGTTAGCAGTAAGAATAAATTATTCGTCGACTGTTTTATTCTATAATTATTTTTGATGTTCTAGTACGTTTTTAATTATAAATATATTTTTTATTTGCGGCAAAAACCTAAATTTTGCTTATGTAAATATAATTATATACAAAAGAAATAATTTTTCTTTTATTTTTGTTGAATGTAGTTATATTCATCCGAATAACGAATATTCTGTGATGAAATCAGCATCACTATTTCATATTTTGTTTTGTTTACATATTTTTTTTTTTTTTTTTTTATTTTTTATAAAATTTAACTATTTTAATAATTTTTTCTGCTAAAATGCATAAATTTTAACCCGGAGTTGATATAACAGATTAATTACACCATAATCTAAGACGTGTATATATTAATGTTCTATTTGGAATTAGGTGGTAATAGAAAACAATGAAAATTTTCAATATATGCGATTCTGGCGAACATTGAGTTGAGTTGCCGGCAGCTGGAATATTGGTATTTTATTCAAAAGCACCTAGAATATACTTTTTCCTTTTTATGTTTATGATTTTAATATAAAATAGTTTAAAATATGCTTATAGATTATAAATAATTCCAGAAATTATTATTGTGTTCCGGAATTCATTTAATACGTTTTTAAATAGCTATACTGACACATTTTTAATTTTGCAATAAATTTCAACATCCGGACATTTAAAAATATGTAATTTTTATAAATCAAGAAATGTATTATTTTTTTCTTGAAAAATGTAACAGACATAAGCTTAAAAGAGCCTTAAAGTAGGGTCGAAGCAATATTAAAATATTTGAAGTTAAATGTGGTTTACCAAAGGTTTAATAAGCAAAAAATCGTTTTTGAATACAACTTTAAGGAAATTGTTACTAAATGGTTACTAAAGCTTTGTTAAGCTTTTGTGAATATGGCTGTATAACTCTATCATAAATGTAAATTTAAAAATATAAATGTAAATGAAACGTATTTGTACATGTCAACACATTTATATTGAATTTCGAAAATCGCTAGATTTATTAGTTTTTATGTGATCGATTTGTATACAAAACAAAGTATATTATTTTATAACAAACATTTTTAATTTAAAATGATTGATTCAATAAACAGCAGAACAAATTGTCCAATTAATATATTTTACAGCGATATTTTACGTATATTTACTATATTGAAATATAAAGTTGTCAACACTGTTCTTACAGCTGTAACAAAATTCTTATTGTATTAACTTATAATAAAATAAAATATACATAAATGAAAATAAATCATAATTTGTATATATAAATGTTTGTCCATGTTCACACACAGCAATTTTTCTTGCCGCAATTCTGAGCTTATAGGAGAGAGAGGAGAAGNNATTTCTCTACACAACTATCTTATAAGATTTACTGTCAAAAAATACACGCATGCAAAAGTTTGTTTGTGTGTGTGCATATGTATTTTAAAATGTTCTTAAAGACAATGTTTTTTTTTTACGTAAAATTGTTTTATTTTAGAGGTTATTTTTCATTTAAAAGAATAATTTAATTAAAATTGTGCTAAAAAATTTTGAACTTGTTCAATTAAAAATACATGTTTACTCTGCGACTGAGTGAAAATAATGAAATCTTATAAGATTTATTAGAATACGTTTACCTTTTTTTTAAGATGTAATATAATGTAAACAAAATGGTTACTCTCAAATTTGATACTCTCTGTTAGTGTTATCTCAAATATTATGTCTATATGTGGACGGTATGTAATGTAAACAAAGTAGTTACTCTCAAATTTGACACTCTCTCTTGCATATGATATGATACAAAAATCTCATCTATAGACCCTATGTAATTAATAGAGAAAGAAATTATCTGCAATTCAGACAAAAATTTAACGTTTTTTTTTTTAATTTTTCTAATATGACTCAAAGTAATTACTTAGGATTTTTATCACTAATGTTATTTTTTGAAAATAATATTCAATATTAAGATTTGTCAAATTTTCCAATAATAAAATATTTACTTATCGTCAGAATACAAATTGTTTGATTATGAAAAATTACTTACGATTTTTCGAAATACCAATAACTTTTTAAATTTATTGAAATTGTTCAAAAACTTTTGATTTTCATAAGTAATATAGTTATATTTTTCATAAAAAATAAAAACAAAATATTTACAAAAAACTACATTCATCATGAATTTTAATTTGCTTAAACAGAGCAAATTAAAGATATGAAAACAAAAAATCCAATATTTTTATCTCACAGCTTATTTTAAGCACCCACTTATGACATAAAAAAATTGAAAATTACGACCAATAATTACATTCAGATATGTGATGAAATTCGGTCANNTTAGTGCAAAACAAAACTCACCACCTTCATATTTTTACACATAGTTGTATAAAATTTTATATGTATATATTTTTTGTATTTTTTTAATAAATGTATATTTTAATCCAAACTAAAACTAATCTTATATTCCATAATAATTTTGGTGTCTCTCTTTTTGGTTATCGCTGGTTTAATTCTAAGTTAATGTTAATTAAATAGATTTGTGTATAG